>JAQGAP010002941.1:0-13663 GCA_034697805.1 Orchesella bifasciata | reverse complement strand
TATACTCTAAAAACAGGCATTCTATGCATGCAGATATGATCTAAAAACAGGTGAGGAATATCACCACTGATGACAGTCGCCATTTATGCAACTATTTCGATTTTGCAATAAAACAATCTTTGTATTCTAATCTCACGTTTTCAATAATCAATGAAAAAGCACATAAGATTTAATCAGGAAAAATGATTCTTTATTCCAATAATACAAATCTGCCACAAATTAACTTTTTAATATTAGGAATGTAAAATATTTTACTGTCTGTTTGGGAATTTAATTCGGTTTACTTACAGAAAACAATTTATTTTAGTGGGATTCAAAACGAACAGTTATCTTCCACAGTTGTAGTTTCCACCAAGTGAAACCCGTTATATTGTCCGCGAGGTCCCGCATTAATGTAAATGAATACTGTATCCTGATTTTCAACTAGTATCGCTTCTGCTTTAGTACACGTGGTGAAACTGGGATAAGTTATCAGATGATAAATAGATTTGTCACCAAGACGCCACTCCGTTAAAATATTTACTTACCCATTAGAAAAGGTCCACCGATGACTCGTAGAATTGAAGTAATATGCTTGTATCGAGGGCATTCTGTCGGAACTTGGAATTTCGTCCCAATTTGCAATATAGTTCACAGTCATTTTTTTGGAAGGACTAAAAGTACCATTGGCGTTTACGGAAATAAACGTGAAAGTCGTGAGCTCGGTAGCGGTCACATTGGGTGGTTGGGATTTTGGGTAAGATACCACTAAAGAATGGCTTGGGTTGAGAATGTAGTCATTTGAAAACTCAACACCATATCCTCCCTGGACGGTTGTGTAGCGGAGAACAAACCCAGTTGCAGATGTAGGAACATTGTTGTCAGCAGAGGCGTTGCAACGGTATTTTGTTTGGGGGGACATTTACATGCAAAGTATGAATTTTTTCCGAAATTGTTTTTGCCGTAATGCATTTCTTATGGGGCTTCCCAAATTCAAGGGGGACAATGTCCCCCCTGTCCCCCCTATTGCGACGCACCTGGTTGTCAGTAGTGTATGTGATAATAACGATGTTGCACTCATGAATTTCTGGCACTGGTCCTGTTTGGTTTCGGAAATGTTAATAACACATAATGACCTGGTTTCCATAAACCACTAGGTGTTACAAGTTATTAATAGGACTTACATGACGACCTGTTCCAGTAACATATAATATGCATATCGTAAACAGGTAGCTTGTATTTGAGCGTCACTATCGTTTCTTATGTACAACATGTCCAGGGAAAACTCAAATGCTCGACCGGCCCTTATAACCCAAACACATCGCTCCATTTTTTCAATACCACCAAATACCTTTTAATTAATCCCTCCAGTTGAAGTATTCAGGACTTCCCCACAAATCTCAGAAATTGTCTCGTTTGCAGTGATATCAGTCAAGTAAGCAGAGTAATTGGGTTCTATTGTACTGGATTCAGACTTGGGAATAATCTTTTTGTCATTTGCATGACCGAAACCTAGGCACAAATATAAAGCCTCAGCAATGAAAATTAGGGTCACGATTCTCTTCATGATGGGAAATGAACGGAATTTTCGGACAAAGAAAAACTGAGAGTTTAAGTTGTCGACTTATCGAATGATTTCTCTGAAAAGTGTCCTCCGCTATTTATACCAGAAGTACCTAGGACGTGTCCATTAATTTTTAAAAGTTTTCCTGTTAAAAATGCTGAAGTGGAAAAGCATTTAACTAAGGATCTGATAATGCAAACCTTGGACATTTCGAGGTAGTTGCAAAAAATGTTAAACCTCGAGCTTATTTATTCCATTGTATCTGTATACTTCTGGTCAACTGTTGTGTAAACTTGTCAGAGAAGACAGCAAACATTTCATTGATAATTTACGTTTTTTTTTTCTAATCCGTTCCAATGGTAATGCACATGTCTGATGCACGTCTTTTTTGCGATTTGCTATGGAGTCTGATGTTTGTTATTGATAAGTATTTATTTTTGCTGAGCATGTTATGAAACCTTTAGGTAAACTGATAATAAACCAAATTCTTTTCTACACGTGTTGATTTTTTAGATTGTTAGCTCTAACTTTAACAGTGAAAATAAATATTTGCAATACACTAGTGCATGGGTCTTAAACCTTTCATGGCACGGTGGCACCGCCAGGAGAACACTTGAGGCTCTCCTATCCTGCCTATGTTAAAGGTTTAACATTAGTAAATGGGAGTACACCGAGGGTGCCCCTATCCTGTCTATGTTAAAATGCCAAGAGAACACTTGCAAGGTTTAAGACCCATGCACTAGTGGATACCTTCAATCATAATTTAATAAAAGCTTAAACCGGTTGAACAATTAAGGTTTAAATGCATTTGTAACTTCCATTGTACCAAAGCAGGCTAACAACAAAACTGTTTTAATTTATTTTGTATTCGTTTCATTTCAGACAACGTAAAAAAATCAGGATTAGGGACTGCTGCATAAAGTTTTGTTTATTTTAAAAGCATGATATTAATGACCAAGAACCAAAATATCTGTATGTAACTCAAGCATATCCATTAGCTTTTTTACACTCCATTCCATAAAAATATTTAACGAAGAAAAACGACTGTTACCATATCCATTTTCACGCATTAGTGGGATTTCTTTCAATCCTTCACTGCTGCCATGCATGGAACAAAAACACCCAGTGAGAGACAAGTAAGACAAAGGTAAAGAATTGTGCAACTCGGTGGGCCTGACCTTTAAACCATCACAGTCTTTCACCACTAAGTTACTATTTTTTAACATGGTAATAGTTTTTTACATCAGAGTGGATTCAATTGTCGTCACATAAAAAGCCAATAAACATGCACATACTTCATCCCGAAGAAATGTCTTTGCTTATGAATACCAGTAGTCAAATGGTGGTCTTGTACTCCCTGACGCCAGTTTATGGTCTAATTTTTTTTTCAAATATGTTGAATATCATTAGGTAAAAACGTGGAGTCTTAGTCTTAGCAGGACTAGGAACTAGGTGAATACTTACTTAAGTCATCAGTCTAGATTGTACGTATATATCTATAAGCAACATTATTGCATGAGTTTTGGCTGGATCCAAATATTATGTGCTGTCGTTTATGTATTTGATTGTAAGCAGTCTAAATATAGGAATATAGAAATGCATCTTATAGTCATTTATTCAACAAGTATGAAATCAAACCTTTCATACTACGGTATTTTAAGAATTTATGAATGTGCGCACAACATTCCTTCGAATTATTTTTAGTGTTTTCTCGGAAAGGTAATGTTTTCATGATTTTTATCTTTGTTGGTTTGATCATTATTTCACATGTATCAGATATAAAATAATGAATCATCTGTGACATGCTAGATTCTCGGAAAATTGAAGTAGATTTCGTTAACATTATAGAAGGAAAAAGGAGAGGTAACTTCCAAGGAAAACTCATCATTGCTTCCTTTCCTTCTTCAAATGGCGAATGCATTTTATCAACTTATGACGTATAAATGACTATTGGGTAAAACATTCCGTTTAGCTGAATACTTATGACTTTAGAATGCTAACGTATAATAAACATAAATTAGTAGTTTCCACCTGTCAGTCTACAGCTCGATGAATACTTATCCAGCTTCCCGATGTGAATAACGAGGACGAAAAACGTTATTTTTAGATACTAAAAGCATGCATTAAGTTGAACTGTGTTGTATCTTACAATAATGTGCAGTGCATACAAGAAGTTGGTTTGTAAAATGTGGAGCACAAGTGTTCATATACTGCAGTGCCATAAAAAAAAGCAAAGGTCATAAACAATAAAGAAGCATTTTAATTCAATGAGCCGTGAAACGAGGAGCATCGTACAGCGACCTAGCTTAAAAAATAATGAATCCAATAAAATTATTGAGACAATAGAACCGTCATCAGGATCACGTAAATGCATTATCTGAATCGTCTTCGACCTATAAAATCTAAAAATGACACTGGTCGAGACAAAACGTGAGTTGTACAGGACAGAAAATAGTAAAGTGCATGTAAAATACTCATTTCTCACGATACCCCATATTTTGTCCTGTAGGAAGAAAAAGTCTCTCAAGGTCACAATGGAAGAAACTTCATTGGAATACCAAAGATGACTAACCATTATTCTAATGTGAAGCCAAAAATTACTAGCAATGCTCCACAAAGAAAACGGAGAAAGCGTAGAAAGCCAAAATCAGACGTTAACTTTGATTTAAGTGACTTCTCCCTTAAATCGAAATACTCAAACGATGCTTCGCTTGATGCCAAAGATTCATACTTTTCTATTCCAAGCTTGGATATTTAAGTTTAAAAAATAATGTTTTATGTGTGCAACATGACACAAATAACAGGTTGTATTTAAAGATTTTAATCATAAAAGTCATTTGAAAAATTATTAAACCTATCAACTATGAGTAATACGTATGAAAACGTGTATAACAATATGTAGTAAATATGTGTTATGCACATAAAAAATCTATTACTTATAATATAATGCAAATAGAATTCGGATTTCTTACATACAATATGTGAGTCTGACCTACTCTAAATACATTGATTATGCGTGTGATTGTAAGAATCATTTACCACCATTAGTCCCCGGTGGAGGAGGTTCATAACTCGTCTGTGTTGATGGTGGGTACCTGGGAGGTGGTGGAGATTCATATTTGGTGTGTGTTGACGGAGGGTACCTGGGTGGCGAGTGAGGTGGTGGTGGTTGTGCATATACATTTGGAAATGGATTCTGTGATCTAAAATCAAAATTCATTGTTTGATGATTATTTTGCCAAGGATTTGGAGGGCACCACGGTCTAAAATGAGGTGGGCTTTGAGAAGAATATGGTGAAGCAGGAGGATGCATATTCGAAGCAAAATACTGTGGCTGTGGATGATGTGCAACAGGGTGTCTACCCCTATAAGGTCTATTTCCTCTGAATCTGGGATTTCCACCATAGTGATGCATGTTGCTTGGCGGAAATGTTGTCGCAGGCGTGCGGAATCCTGGGTTTAAGGGGCCATATGGAGTTAACCCGGAACTAATGGAGGGGTAAATGGAGGGCGAGCACCATAAATATTGCCTGCAGTAGTCTGTTGTTGCCCTTTCGGGTTTAAATGACGCTTAGTTCCACGGTTTTGACTGTCTCCTGTACTTTCATCTTTCGTCATCTATCCTTCCATCTCCTTTCCATTTCGTCATCTGAAAATTCTACTTCGTCGGCTGGAGGTTCTATGTCATTAACCCAAGATGCGTCTGAACCTTTTAACTTACGTAACTGGGCAAGAAACACGAACGCTATATAATAAAAATTAATGTCAGCATTAAGTTTAGTTGCTCACATTTTTCCGTTTGTCTAAGATTTGAAAGTGTTTACTTACAGATATATTCGGTTTTTGGAGCACAGTACACTAACATTCCAATTTCAACTTTGTTTTTCTCAATATGCTCCTTTGAATTAAATCTGTCACAATACAGGGGTGGCTTTACGGGACCAATCACATCAAATACATGACCAAGGGCTCGGTCACCTTCCTCCAGAAACAGAACAGAATCCAAGTCCAGTGCAGGAGTATTCGGATATGCCTCTACAACGACTGCATGAAAATAGAATACAAAGTAACTAAATTAGCACAAACGGACGCAGCAAAATTTCAAAAGTAGCTGATTTATATTGTTGTTACCTAATGGGTCGACTACACTTTTAATGACTCCTATTGGCTTGCAATCGTCATGCGGAACGGAAATACGAAGATCTTCAATCAGAGGCAAATTTTTAAGATCAAGTTCTCCCTTTGCTCGTGGTACTTCCGGTTTCTTCTTACTATCCCCATCTTTTTCTCCTCCAGCCACCCTAAATATAAAAATGCATTGAATAATTCAATTTGAATTACAAGGTTGTAAAAGTTATTACGACTTTTAGGACTTCAATAAATATCCACACTCCACACAGTGGCGGAGCAAGAGGCGTAAGGGCCCGTGTGCAAGAGGGACTACGAGGGCCCTTTGAACCTTGTATGGGACTATGATCTAACATGTAATATGCTAATAACTAATGTTACGGAAGACAAGTTTAACTATTGGTTTTTATGAATGCAATAAAGAATATTTAACAACTAGATATGTAGATAGACATACAAAATTCATTTTTTTGTCATAAAATAATCTTAGATTTAATTTAACTTATTTTTACACTGACCCAATTTTTTTTGGTTAATTTAACGAATAGTAGATTTTTAAACTTCGATTCAAATTGGTCTACGGCGGGCTTTGTTTTTAGCAAAAACTTCAACTTTTTAGTCAATGTTAAGCACTTGAGCACGTTCACATTCACATATAGCCATTCCTGAAAGCCTTTCCTGTGACATAGTAGTACGAAGATAATTTTTTATAAGTTTTAATTCGGAGAACGACCTTTCTACTGAAGCGACAGAAACAGGCATTGTCAAATACAAAACACAACTAATAACTAAATTTGGAAACGAACCGTGTAATTTTGAACGAATCAAAAGTTTTATCATGTCGCTAATGTTTTCAATTTTGCGAAGTTCACTATCCATTGACGCCTTCAAATTAAGCAATTCTCCGAATAAACCTGAATTTACATCGTTACTATATTTGAGGCAAAAACGGTAGACTCTTTCATAGAGACCGTTTTCTGCTAGATTGAGAATGTTCAACGGAGACAAGAATGAAAATAACGTATAAATCTCGTGAGTGCTTACAAAACCAGTTTTCATGTGAAAAATTACGTTATCAATAGCTGGTGTCAAAGTTTACCTAAAGGTTTTTCCCAACATTGCATTCTTTCGTGCAGAATCAATGCATAAATGACTTTTATTACACATTTTTCAATCGATATGCCAGTTACATACATGAGACCTTTTAGTCCCTTCCGACCTAGAGGGCCCTTCGGGTCCTCTCAGCCTCGTGGGCCCGTGTGCTCCGCACACTCAGCACACCCCATATCTCCGCCACTGACTCCACACTTACCCTTCTTCGTAATCGCTTTCATTAGCTGACGGGTCACTATCCGGTTCTGAATCCGATGTCCCACTTTCAACTTCCACCTTAATTGCTCTAGCCTCACTGTATGTATCAGCATCCCCGAGAAAGTCTTGAACATTTAACTGACACTCCTCCTTGTTGGGCTGATTTGCTCTTATAGACGCAAAATCCATTGAAGTCTTATCTACATCATCTATTTCTAAGGAGTTGTCTGAAGAAACTGGATTAATTGGAGGGCTGACATTCACGATTTCCTTATCGGTAATTTCATCGTTACTCCCATTTGAAGCCTGTGCAGGTTTCTCATCAGGTTTATCAATGGGCTCCTTCTTAATAACCACGCTTCCAAACAAAGGGTTCGGTAACAGCTCTGCCCCCGCTTGTTGCTCCATTTCTTCATGGTCTGAAGCTGTGTCATCATCACCATAAAAAGAAACTAATGCACCCAGTGACCCTCCAACTTCAGTCGTCCCCGTTCCGTTCGGTTCCGTTTTAATTTGTACTGGAGCCTCTTCCATAGTAGTAGTTTTCATATAAATGTCTCAAAATGATCCTATTTTAATGTAAAAAATTAATCAACTTTGAAAGTTAATTAGTTCTTTGAGCTTGAGTGACTTCAATTCACCATTTCTTTGCTTTTGTTCAAGTGCACACACGTGCATTTGAGGATCCACGTTGGTAAACAAAAGCAAATGCCTTCTTTCGTGTACCCAATACGTTCCCTGCTGAAGGAAGCTGATTATGATGACGAATTGTTGCTTTTATTTTTTGCTGCGGGGTGCCCAATGCTGCTGGGTACTTTACTTGCTGTGGGGTACCCTAGCTGAGGGTTACCTTCAGTGGAAGTTTGAAACTTTTTTTGAAGCCCTTCCGCACCACCAATTTTTCTGTAACTTGGCACAAAGGCGCCTTATGCCAAGGTGAGTTTATAGTATGAGTTTGGTGGGGTCATAGCAAATACTTTGGAAGCTATAAATTTTTAAAATTCTTCCATAAGCTTTTCATGCATTTTTCGTGTTTATATTTGGAGCCCTTCCGCACAACAGATTTCCTTGTAAGTTGGCACAGGGTGCCCTCAGGTCAAGGGCCTTCTATGGTTCAGGTTTGGTAGGGTCATGACTGACGGTTACAAAGTTACCGTTAAATTTTGAATAAAGTTTTTGATTTTTTGGAATAAACCCTGCTTAGATGATTTAGCTAAGTGATTTTTTAGTATATATGGAGGTTAGAATGGTTTGGAGGGCTCGGGAACCGTTAATTTACCGTTATTTTTTTTTTTAAATTGGAGTGGTGCTGAAGGGTACCTTACCTGAGTATTTCGGCATACAAGTGCCCAGCATCTACTTATCCACTTAAATCAGCTTACAAAAATATCGCGAATTTCAAACACGGTGGAAGTGAGCTGTTTGCTCTCAGCTGGTTGTGTTCCTACGTTCTACCAAACTGTTTGCTTGAACATGTTTTTCGTTCATTTACGATTTTACTTCGTCGATTGTTGAACTGAACTCGAAGATCTTCAAGTTTGACGTCGGAAGCTGTCGAGTTGGTTAAAATAGTAGTGTTATTTGGTAGTATCAATTGTTGATAAGTTGACAGAGATAGATGAGAAGAGTTGATTGATTAATTTGTTAGGATTTGTTTTTGTTTTTTGAAGATGACTGATTGGTACGGTGTATTGTTGTAGACTGGACCTACAAACCTGAAGATAAGTGCAACTCAGTCACCAGGCGAATGATGAAATTGAGCTCAGATTTTGGGTTGGGCGGGATCAAGAAGGAGGCGAGGAAGAGTGGAAGACCATCACCATTTCCCTGGAACACGCTGCGGCTTGGGATTATGTTAATCATCGCCTCAAGTTTTGTGGTCGTGTCAGGGGATACGATGACGGAGAATCGTTTCCACGTTTCCAACGGGAAAAATGTGTCGTTCGACCATTTATCCATACAAAACTTGAATAATATCACCTTCGAAAATTATAGTGTGAGTGAGACATGGGGTTTAGAGTTAGTTTGAAATGATGTTTCAATTTTCTTATTCTAATTTTCTTTGGTCTAGAATGTCGGCGAAACTCAACCAGGAGGTGGCTTCTTTAAAGGTTTTTTTATCTCCTTATTCATGATTGCGTTTGCGGAACTGGGTGACATGACTTTCTTCATTGCTGCCGTCCTGTCAATGCGTCAATCTCGCCTTGTTGTCTTCACTGGTGCGATTACGGCTCTTGGTCTTATGACTCTACTGTCCGGTACGTATTTTTTATATTCCCAAATCTATTAGCATAGTTGGTATGTGATATGTGATTAACTCATTCAACTTGTATTGCAGCTCTTTTTACAATCATGCAAAAGGAGTTAACTTACTTATTTTCAAACGGCCTTTCATCCATTCTGTTTCTTATTGTCGGAGGTACAATGTTGAATGATCTCTATCGCATGCCGCCTGCTGACCGTCAGGAGGTGTTGGAAGAGGTCCAAGCCACACTCCCCCGACGTTGTGACGTTGACATCATTGAAGTAAGTTTACAGATAAGCTCCTTTATCTGAATGTGTTTTCCAACTAACCAATTGTCATCCTTCCAGATCGAACGTCAAGATCCTCCGGTGGTAAACGAAGGTCAGGAGGTGTTGGAAGAGGTCCAAGCCACACTCGACCGACGTTGTGACGTTGACATCATTGAAGTAAGTTTACAGATAAGCTCCTTTATCTGAATGTGTTTTCCAATCTAACCAATTGTCATCCTTCCAGATCGAACGTCAAGATCCTCCGGTGGTAAACGAAGGCGACAGACTTCGCTCTTGTCTCCGTTCCCGTTGCATCATCTTCTCCCTCCTCTTCCTTCAAGCATTCACGATGACCTTCCTGACCGAGTGGAGCGACCGATCCCAAATCACTACACTTGCTCTTTTGGCTTCGGGCCGTGTACTAACCTCCATTTGTCTTAATCATAATAACATGTAAATCCACATACCTTTCTAATATATAATGTTTTGCTCCGTAGAATGTTACTGGAGTTTGCGTTGGAGCTATGTTGGCCCATTGTTTCTCCACCGGACTGGCCGTCATCGGAGGAAGAAAGGTACTCGCCAAGAACATTTCCGAGCGCGAAGTGGCAATAATCGGTGGACTTGTTTTTTACACCTTCGCCATGTACTCCATGACTAAGGGTATCGAGTAAGTAATTAATTCTAATTAAATATATGATTAATGTCATGCCATATTCTACTATTTTATTAATTGTCGTGAATCTTATGAATTCATCAGGTTTCCTCTGATGATGTCAGAACATTGGCGGCTGCGCAAGGTCGACTTCCTTGCTCCTTCGTACGATCCCTCTTCCAATAACGCGTCGATCCAGATCTAATGTCCTTCTTGAGGTTGAAGCCGAACACGTGTTTGCTTCATTCTATTTTCACTGTCGAGCTTCCTAACATGTTCACTTTATTCATTAAAAGTAGTTTAACCTGTTTCGTTTTCTATTCTTGCTCACCACCAGTTTAAGTTGTGATTGGTGTACTATTCTATTATTTCCTCTGTAAATTAAAGTCAAAATTTGTTGTAATATTGTTATGTAGTAAACACAGCTAATTTATTTAAGGAGAGATTTTTCGAGACAAGGTTCGTTGCTCAATATTTTCGCTATGATAAACATGGGTTTAACTTAAGTTATCTCTTTTTACTATTATTTTATTACAACTAGTTTATTAGTCAGTAGTAGTGTAAAATCATACGAATTTAGCCTTAATAGAATAAAGCCTTAAATATTTGGTTTGAGACGCTCGCTGACATTGCAAACGACATTATTGCATTGGTAGATGTATACTTTTTCATGGAATTTTAAAACGTTTCATCAGAACTTGATTTAAAAAGTAGATAAACGGTTATGTACTGTAAAGTGTATCGCGCAAATGAATGCATTTTAATTTTTGACTGACTTAAAACTCCAATTTTGTTAGCGTAAATAGTATTAGGTTTTAGAACCTAATTGCATGTTTACTAGAAGAAAAACTATATAAAATTTTGGTCCGAAATTGCAAGATTATATAAAGAATTGGCACAGTTACTATATTGTTTCAAAAGATGCAACTTTATTTCAAATAACAACTTTTTTAGTAGGGTTTTGGTCATGGGTCTTAAACCTTTCATGGCACGGTGGCACCGCCAGGAGAACACTTGAGGCTCTCCTATCCTGCCTATGTTAAAGGTTTAACATTAGTAAATGGGAGTACACCGAGGGTGCCCCTATCCTGTCTATGTTAAAATGCCAAGAGAACACTTGCAAGGTTTAAGACCCATGGTTTTGGTTAAATTGGTACATCTGTTTTTTCTATTTTGTACGGTTTATAAAGATACGGTTACGATGACATCATGACAGTATACTACATGTAATGCTCACAGATTGCAACATAAAAACTGATTTTTGAGGAGGAGCGGTGTTCTTCGACACGAGTCAGGAACTAGCGACGTGTTTTGGGGAAGGCTGTCTGTCTCTGTCTTGACGACCACGCTACTGTCAGTGGTTCTTGGAGAGGCACCAAGAACGACACCTGCCAGGAGAGCAACAATTGTGAATCCTTGAGCTGCGATACGAGCACGCATCATCATTTGAGAATCCCGAGCTCGCCGTTGACGGAAGCACCACAACCCTTAAGAGAGAGCGCCGAGAGTAGAAACGGCGCCTGCATAAATAAATAAAATAAACGATACTTAAACTACATTGCAATCACCAAAATTATTTCCATTTTCATCCTTCTCATGTGACGTAAAGCTTACCGATAGGAACGAACGGGTTTTCTTTCATTTTACGAAACAACTTTGAACCAGCTTCCTCCTGACATGCAGCCGGGCCTGAGGTTTCTTCGCGGAAGCGAATCCACTCGAGCTCTGCAGTAGTCTGTTCACTCATCTTGGTAGACTTGGACTTAGTGGCGTTCTGATACTGATTAGAGGCCATTTTTCAAATTTCTGTAATGAAAAGTCACAACAAAATATTCGTCATTAGAAGTTGCCCAAAACGCACTGTAAATTCATAACTAAACAGCTGAGAGCTGATGTTCACTCTTTCAGCTGACTAATCTTGACAGATTCAAGGTTTAACTTACTTTTTTAGGTAGACTGTAACTACCTTAAGCTTGACTAGGATATTTTGTACTCGGTTAGCGTTGACTAAATTCACGATAAGCAGGCAACAACCTCCACAGTTTAATCTTCCTCGTCTTCTTCACCGTCGATCGGGGGACGATTATCTTGCTCAAACAAACGATGACGAATACGCATCCAAATTATTGAACCTACTACATACAAGCCCAAAGAAAAGTAAGTGACAATGAGCATAACAATTAGGGCGTAAAAGGCAAACCAAAGAAAATCGTCTTCCCTCATTTTGACTGAAAAATGAAAACTGATGAAAAAAGCGACGAGCGAGTCAACAGCTGAGTTGGAGAATGCTTTGAACGGGCCCCCGCATGCAGCTGGGGCGAAGTAAGGCCAATAAAATACCGTTATACCTTGTTGTGTACTTACTAAACTAAAGTTAATTTCTACATACTGGCTCGATGCTGCTTTGCTGCACTAAAATTTTGCAGAGGCAAAACAAGGGTTGCTAACACGACTGAGCTATAGTTTACAATATTTTTTCTTTAATTAACAGAGGAAGTAACAGTATAGTACATCAATCACAACTTAAACTAGTGGTGAGCAAGTATAGAAAACGAAACAGGGATAACAATATTAATATATGATAATCACATCATGTTACAATTGAATTTAATATAACTTGACAGCACCATTCTGAAAAAACAAACTTTATTCAATTTAGCTAATTAATTAGTGCATTCCAACCTAAGCAACTGGGCCGTTTAGTACTAGTTCCAAATCTTTAAAACTTGAAAGCGACCATCGTAAGCACCTTTCCACTTGATAAAAGAGAAAATCAAACGATGAATATTATTCGATATTCTGCTGTTCATTTTCATTGAATTCAAAATGCCCTTGCGTGGATGATGTTCCGGTCTAATTTTCTTTTGGTTCTTTGAAATCGTTGCATTTTTTAAAAATAAAACTGTAGAAAAGTGTGGTGAATACAGCTTATATTGTGTCGGTGAAAATTTGAGCCGGAGGCGCTCTAAAAATAAACTTTTGTCCAAAAAAGCCTAGTTTTTGCTGGTCCCTTTGCACAACTTTGGTTCTACAGCAGACCGCGGCCATAAAAATGAGCCACCAAGTATCGCATCAGAAAGGCCACGAAATTCTGAGTATACTACATACCGCTCATGTACTATGACTTTAAAAAACTTGCAAAAAATCATCAAAATACAGTACGGCCGGTATTGGGGGTTTTCGTCACAGTGTGTTGGCCATATCAATAATTTCAACGAATTAAATTCGAATATTTGCAATATCGGTCATTTCTACTAATTAAATTCGAACATTTGCAATATCGGTAATTTCTACGAATTAAATTCGAATATTAAAAATATTGTTAATTTCTACGAATTAAATTCGAACATTTGTAATATAGCTTATTTCTACGAATTGAATTCGAATAATTGCCTTATCGGCAATTTCTACGAATTAAATTCCAACATTTGTAATATTGTCGTTAAAACACGTATTAAAGTGAGATTAGTGTTATCTGCTTTGGTGATGTGGCGTATCATTGTCCATCCCAA
>JAQGAP010002940.1:0-13668 GCA_034697805.1 Orchesella bifasciata | reverse complement strand
AGTGGCATTTTCTCTTGTGCGTATTGTGTTTTATAAATTAACTTCTGAGTATAGTATTTTTATCTCTCAAAAGTTTTGAATATATTGAACGTTAGTTCATGCAAGGAATAATGTAAGAACCATTTTATGAACTTTAAGCTAGTTAGCAGTTAGCAACTTGCTTTATTTGCTTCACAACTCGATTTTAGAGAAAACTTTTTCTGCATAAAAACTGTGAACGTGGATACGAAAAGGAGAAAAATGAAAAGCATAACATTGGAAGTAATAGTTGAGCCTCTTTTAACCATTACGATTCATACAGTGTATTCAAAACACACGAATTAGAAAATCCACGGGGAGAGTAGCATAAGCGCTCCTGTTTTTCTCAGTGAATAAACTACATTTTGTTGCCGAGATTCCAGGAAGTCTATTGGACTTTTTTCAACTTTCATGAGTCGCACAATCCCACTGCACAGGGAAAGCTCGCTTCCCCACTCCGAGCCATGAGTGTATGACAATAGAAGCACATAATCTTATGTACCTGTTCCTCTCACAGCTATTTCCGCAAGGAAAAGAGAGATTCGCCTAGCTAATGTTGTAATGTATATATATCCTTTGCCATTACGACTAACTCATGAAATTTGTATACAAAAGATAGCATAAAAGACTGAAAACTTTTTTTTTGAGTCAAAACGAGTAAGCGTGTATGAAGAAAACCAGCCCTTGTGACTTTCACCTTTAGACCGATAGAGAGATAGATAACCGAATTTTATAATTGGACTTGTCATAGCAATCCAAATCTGAAGAGCAAGTTCGTTACCGTGTGAGATGGAGATCTTCTCGAAATAATATCAATAATAGGAGCCAATGTATATAATACCAGCAGGTGATCTGCATGTATTTATACACGCACCTGAGTATTTATCTGTAACACCTTCTAACGAAGCAAAATACACTAGTGTTTTGAGCCAGTCACGAACTTGTAACTCTTTTTATGTAATAAGTAATGACCTGGTTCTGGCCTACTGCGATCTGGAATCACTTTGTTTGTTTTTCATCTTTGTACAACTGTGCACTACATCCCACCATCAATATTTTCCATTTACTCACGATCCTGATCTCAATAACCCAACAACATAATATAATATATTATGTAAATGTGTGCATTCATATGACTTCTCCCACATCTGTCCATCTCTCAACCCTCTGTTTACAGGTGCATGCAAATGTTTCTAAGGTGGGAGTTTTTCTAAAATGAGATCCAAATGAAATCTCGACGGGAGACGGGAGGCATTCGAAATGAAACTCGAAGGAAAAAAGATCACATGTGAGTTTTGTAACGGGTTTAAAAGCACCCAGTTTACATGCAATAAAAACAAGGATCCAGACCGAAATCTACTTTGGTTGGACGACTCTGACTGGTCTTTAAGCCTAAACCAAAACTATGTACTGCAAACAAAGGCATATAAATATTTAGTTTGCATATTTATATGCACTAAATCGGAGGGAAACAGATCGCTTTGGGAGAGGTACATGACATGGTAGTACGGTATATGCTTTTCTCTCCCTTGCTAGCAATCATTCATTTGAGCTGAAGTCGAGTCGGTCCCGACTTGAGATCCCTTATCAAAACAAGACATCAACGAAATATATTTGGACAAAGTAAAGTGTAGGGTTTACACGCACGCAGCTAGAAATCATTTTCCACCTTCAGGAAATAGTAATCTCAGACCTTCTCCATTGATCCAATTATGCAAATCAAAACCTCTTTTTAGCAAATGTTTTCATTTTATGAAAAAGCCAACTAATTAACTAATAATGTTTTGTTTTGGCGAAAGTCCTAACATCGTCCCCAATCCACTGTTGGGTTGAAACTTGCAATGGACAAAAAAACTGGCATTGACTCTGTAGTCATGATATAAATTTGTTCATACTTTTTCATGAGAAACAGCAATGGACAGGAAGTAAATAAAAGAACGTGAGAAAAGAACTGTAATATTTTCGACTTTACCTGAATTTGTGTCTACAATGTGTATAGTTCAGCAGCCAACTCGTGGTGATTAAGTAGCAGATAAATGGTGGTCATTAAATCTGAGTTAATTAATTTCCTCTAGCCCAAGCCACTTATTCACCATTCCACAACACTTACACACTATTAAACCAAACTAGCTGGAATCTAAAGCAAGCCCAACTAGCTTAAATTGTTTTACCAAAGTTATTTTGCAACAATTAATGAACAGCTAAGAAACAAGATCACTTTGATATGATAGGTCTATTCTACCATGCTAAAACGATGCTGAAGCAGCTACCAGCCTAAAGTGCTGAATGTGTAGCCTAGTACTACTACCGAGCTCTACAAAGAGCTGACGACAAGAGAATAACAAATTTGTGGTTGTTTCCTCCAGCAGCTCAGCTCGACAACTGACTTGAATTTGAGAGGAGAGCTGTGCAAATGTGCAACAGGCATCTGGACTCACTCGCTTCTTATAAAGCTCACTCACTCACTTGCTCTTCTTCTGGGTGTCTCAGTTCCATACGTGAACGTAATGCACATTCAGTAGACCCATTATATTCAATGTCCTACACGGAAAGAAACTTTGTTCCAACTTCTAGGAAAGTCTAGCTTGAGACACAAGAGTATTTTGAGGCAAAAGTGAGAGAAAGGTTGAAACTGTATTTGGCAAGCCATGTCATCCAAAAAGCGTTTATTTCAAGTAGGAGGAAAGGAACTATTGTTGACGGTGGTGGTGGTAAATGATAGGAAGAAGAACATTTGCAACCTGCTGCCTTTTCTCTTTCTCCCTAATGTATTTGACATCAATTCCGTTTTCCTATGCATTGTCATGGGTATAGCATCATCGTCTATTCGATTTGGCTTGCTCCATTATCCCTACGCCTCAGTGAATGTATCTATGTCAGTCAGTGGTAATGTTGATATTGATGTAAATCTGTAAATGTAATGGTGCCCTACTATTCTCTCCCCTGCTATGCCATACCTATTAGCGAAAACGGAGCAGGACGACAGCTCAAGCATATCTGACTTGGAAAAGTGAAACTTTACCACTTTCCCCAAACCACATGGCTACTATTCCATTTTTCACCAGAGAGAGGGGAAAAAATAGGAGAAGCAACAAGAGAGGTGCATTCATGCATTCAACTGTTCATTTTAACCTTGTTTCTTTTTCTAGTAGAAAGAGAGTGAAAAGAATCCATAAAATCCTTTTCTTGTCCCCGGTTCCAGGAGTCTATTAAGGAATTGTCACTTTTTTTTGTTGTACCCTATATGGCTAGATAGACAGATGGCTGATCTAGTGTGCTCGTTGTTCGGATCCACATGTTCACTCTCCTTTTTTATTCAATCAATCGAGAATGTATTTTCTCCAGAGGAGTCACCAATAATAACACAGTATGAAAGTCGCCTGTAGTCAAGTCCACGTCTCCTAAATAATTTTGTGTCCACTAGCTAAGCCGCAATGCAAGAAAAATTGGGATGATGAGCAAACATTTCAATTCGGCCTTCGGTCCCCTGTTTCATCATCATCGTCGTCTGTAGTCGTCTCATGGATAGCACTTTGGATTTCAACAGCGGAGCTGACAATTGACATCCCATCCTATCACGGTGAATTGCACAAGCTCCACACAAAAAATCCTCATGCCATGCAACATCCAACAATATGCACCAAATAATTGAATTCGGTATGAGAATTGGGAGAAATCAATAAATAGAGAAATGAATGAAATTGTTTTTGTGTTTATCAGACTACAACGTATACTTTCTCTTTGCTTTCTATTTCTTTCCTTCTCAAGCACTACAAAAATTCCATTTTTAATTTGTTTTTTGTTTGTTTGTGATTTGATAACCTACATAGTATTATGTTATGTGTATGTCTGTGTGCGAACATAATTAAAGAATCGACCAACAAAACAAACACCCTTTTTCTGTCTCGATGATTGATAACAATAAATGATTGTTTTACGTTAATTAATAAGAATTAAACAGCATAAAAGATTTGGTTGCGATTTCCAGCAGTTTTCTCTTTATATTCGTACATATCAGCTTCACCCCAACCACATGACATACATAACATGACTATAATATATTTCCAGTAAGCTTCACTTCACTGTCATCAATCTAGCGTAATTGTTGCAGCATAGTTCATTCATGTACGCGCGTTACGTAATATATTATGTAAAGTACATTAATATTATATGCATGACAACAGTGGAATTTATTATATATCCAAAAGTCTTAAGTGAAACGTTGTTTCCTCATTGTTTCATACAACATGCGAACAAATTAGTCCGTTTTATTACCAATTTTATGTGTATATATTTATGGCCACTCAAAAGTAAATGTATGTAATGTAAGGGGTTTCACCGTAAAAGTAAAAATGTGACATTGGCATAGTTACATAAATTTGCTCTTTCGTACGTGTTCCGCTAGGCTAGACAACGATATAAATTATGTTGTATTTTTATTATATAGACATTACAAATATAAACTACAAAGAATGACTACGATCGGGATCTTTCCTCGGTTTCTTCTCTAGCATCCACTTTTCAGTCAAAACTGTTGTATAGCGTGGTGTATAGTTATGTAATTAGTTTTTAGATAGTAAAAATGACATGAAAAAACAAACAAAACGTTGTTATTTTTGCCACGGACTTTCTATCTTTCATCATCATCATGAATGCTTAGCAAATTATACATAGCTATTATTTTACTGTAGTTACCGTCTCCAAGCCAACAATCAATGACTCCTACTTGTCTAGATGCTGTAATTAGCACGTTTTACAAAAGACCGAAAAAATGATTTTCATCAGGATGATTGTTTTTCAGTGGTTGAGCTGCTGCCTACTGAACTAATTAACAATATAAAATATTAATGGCAATATAATATATCTTTATATACTGTCTATCAAAAACTGTGTGCTTGATACATCATAGAGCAACAATATAAATTCGACTATGTCAACAATTGAATATTATTTCTTTTCTACATCATTAACTTCAAGTCATCCTAAAAATAGCGATTTGTTTCACTTGCTTACATTTTCTCTCTATTCAATACTTTAGATTTAGCTTCTTTATTAAAGTATACAATCTATCTTAACAATCTTAAATTTCAACAGTTTTTTTTTCTATAAAATAGGATAATAAACAAACATGTACTTCACTTATGTATATTATTACGTATAGGCAGCTACCAACAATCGTTAGTTTCCATAGAATCGTTGTTAGTGTTGCTCCTGGTTGAGTTGACTAAAATATAGCGATTCAGTATGTACTACTCAATTTTATTGGTTTTTCACGATAGCACTTATCATTTCTTTTGTCTCATTAAACGAAGAAAAAGAAGAATGCCGTAATTTAGCACTACAAGATCTATTTGACTCTGTTTCAGATTTCTTTACCTTAACCAACGTACGCTACCTAGGTAATATAAGTATTGCTATTTGTAGTTAATTGCCTACAGAGAACGAAGCCACGTTATTATTACTGATGATGAGGATTTTTATCCTGACTTTTATATCTTTGATGAAACAAAAGTCACTGTGAATTAATGCACTTTTCTCTCATACCGCAACCATCTGCTCTGCCTACTAAACTTATCTTGGCTCCTACATTAGTGCTACAAACCAACCAAAGAGTAAGTCTGAGAAACCAAAGCACAAGTGTATTTACTAAACTAAATTCAAAGTGGTTGCTACGTTTGTTGAATAAACTCGTTAGAAAATATGCAACCTTTTCATTTCTTTCACAATTCTTTTAATGCCCCACTAACAAAACAGAAGGAAGGAGTCTGTCCCCGTTTGGGAAAAGCATTACAAAACACAGGTATAACGGAAGTTTAACAACAAAAATTCACTATAAAACTACGACTATAATACTAAAGTACTGAAATAACAACAGAAAATTAACAACCGGTACCATTTTAAAATTCCCTTACAATTCAACACAGTTTACTACCTGTACATCTGATGCCATGCATTGAAACCGTAATTTATCATAGCTAACTGTATTCCAGTAAAGGTCACAGAGCCTATGTCATTGTCTTGACCATATAATTCGATTCCACGTTAATATTATTTCCCGAAAATCCTACTTTCTACGAAAACACTATAGGTGAAGAATTCCCCTACGCGAAAAACGACTACAATTGCTTTTTAAACTATCACAACAGTTTTTCATTGCAAGTTTTCACTCCCCTTAGCATTTTTCATTCCTTCATTATTTAAATATGAAGAAGTATTTATATTTTCATTGAACAAAAGCGTAATTAAAAAAGTACACTTGTTGAACTGGACTGGACCAACTACTACTCTCAATTCAATCTGTTTTTTATTTCATGAAAGTCTGTCAACTTTCATATATCTTGAGACTGGACTGGACTGACTAACTGACTTTGACGGAACAACTATCTGCACCATTGTTTATATCTCATTCTTTTCTGTATTCTGGATTGATGACTTTTTAAGGAGTTCACTAAATTGGTTCACTTTGAAAAAAAATAAGCGGAACCTGCTCTGATTTTAATTTATTCTCGCTTATTTTGTTTTTTACTAAAATAGATCATATATTTCTATGTAAATATTTAGTTTAGTCTTGATGATTATCAAGATGACATGACAGCAAATGAAGGAAAGAAAATTATTTTGCGTTGGGGAGACAAAATGTCTTTTTAAGTGTTACAAGCCTGATACTAGCGCAACGTTTCATTTTGGCATTATTTGTTCTTTGCTTTTTTAAAAACTATTGAATATATTTGTTAGATATTGTGAACCGTTATACTGTATATTTCGTCATTCCCTTTAGTAGACTGCCCGTTGTCATTACACCATTAGACAGAGTGTGAGTGTTGATAACCTATATAACACCAGAAAAATGATTTATTTGATTGGGTCCACATTTCAAGTGAAATGTCTTTGTAAATGTCCTCTTAGAAAAAATCTCAGCAAGTTCAACTAATATTTTATGTAAATGTAGTGTGATAATTTGTCCATTTCAAGAAAAGTAACAAATGTTTCTAAAGTGTTTTGCCGTTATTAGTTTATACTTGCTGATTCGAAGCCGCAAACAGAAAATAAAAGGAGACGAGTTGGATGTGCATTCAATAATCTTAATGCTTCACGTGCAATTCATGTTTCTCCAAATTATTATTTGTCTTACTTAGACTAGCCTGCTTTGTTTTCTTAATTTTTCTTATGAAAAATTGAGCTAAAATCGTCTTATATTTCTTTGCAATTTGATTTAGCGGGAAAATTGCTGCTGTTTTACGTACGTATATTGTAGTAATGAACGTGTCTGTAATTTAGTGTGTCGCGTAAGAGTTTTTTGTGTACTTACGTCTGTACATAACTTATATATTGTAGAGTAGTAGCTTTCTTACAAAACGAAAACAACGACGAGTTCGGAGTGTATCAAAAGGCTTGTATATTTTTTAGCTTTTACCTGTTTCTATGAAAAAATCTTTCTGCTTTAGGTATGCAATGTATGTATGTACGTAAATCCTAGTAAATTCATCGTATTTTTGTTAATGCTTTTGTGGAATTTCATCTTTAGTTGGTGAAGATTCTATTGCCAAAGGCTGACTTTTCGGTTCCTTTTGTGGAGGTGACATTTCTCGGGCTCGGTGCTCCAACTCTGCTTTGAAGTTTTCAATGTCTTGTTGGCTGCAAAGAAATTAGTAATATGCAATCGAAAATTATAGAAATTCAAATCCTTAAAAAATATGCCAGTTTAATAAAACTGGATCCGAATTTTTTCACCTGATCTGCATAAACAGGATGCCGTTAATTAGATTTAACATGTCTAGAACAGAGCCCATTGATGGAGGCTGGATCTGAATTGGCGGCAGACCTTTACCGTGCGCCAGATCGTTGATCTGTGAACATAATTATAGTAAGTATAGAACGATACTGGTTATTATGAAAAATGATTTGTGGGTTGGTTAAGATATGCCGAGTCTCACCTTGCGCTGCAAAACCACAGCCTGTTGGGTTAAGTGTTGAAGGCAGTCAGATGCCTCTTTAGTCTTTTCGTGCTTTTCGCCAAGTTGCTCCTTATAAATGGAATATGTCTCCCGTTCATTCATCAAGGCAGAGCGGAAGTCACCTGGGTAATTAAACAAGACGTGAAAATGATGAAATGGTGCGAGGTCTCAATGAATGACTCAATGCATCTGTATCTTTTTTCATTAAATTACCAATGCAGCTCTGTGTTCTCGCAACTAAATGATGGCCGACAGCTGTCTTGAGTGACCTTGCTCCGAAATACTTTTTGCTCAGTTCTAAGGCTTTCTCCAAGAATTTCAAGGAGAGCTCGTATTCCCCAACGGCATGCAAAATAAGTCCGATATTACTATCCAGAAGGGCAACGTGAGGGTGGTTCTCCCCGCAAATTAGCAGAGACAGGTATCGAGCACTGCAATTAAAAGTTAAATAGGTTGAGGTCATGGCACTCCTCCCCAACGGAGTATTTGTTTAACAGAGTTTATATTTTTGATTGGGAATTACCGGTAGAGTAATTTGAGAGCAGTTGTCACTTGATTATTGGCAAAGCAGTAGAGTGCCAAATGAGTGTACTCCAGAATGGTGGTGGGATGATCCACCCCAAGAATCCTCTCGGCCATGAACAGCGCTTTTTGTTGATACGCCATTGCATCAGAATGCTCACTCATGACATAGTTCAGTCTTGCCAAAGAGCGGAGACAGAGTGCAATGTCGGGATGCATTGCTCCGTACACGTTATTCAGCAGGTTGAGCGACTCACTCAAAAGTTCATATCCTTCTCGGAAAAAGCCTGCGGACATTTTACTTTGGGCTGTGCCCAGGTAAGTGTAAGCGTCAGAAGCCTGAAAAAATAAACAAAACTTGACTTTTAGGTCCACTTCTCAAGAAGAGCTACATGAGCAATTATATATTATTTGTTAAATACAAACATGCTAGGGAGAAATAGTTTGCACGCTTTTACTTATTTACCTTTGGATCGATATGTTTAACAACTGGAAAAACATTGAGGATATCCTCTTGAGAGAATGAGTTTCCAGTAGTCTTGGCCGCACCTCCATTTTTGTGAAAGTGGTACTCCCGGAGATGAATTTGAACACCGGTCTTGAGGCAAAAGGAGCGGAGTAGGGAGAGTTTCTGAATGCCATATAAGCTCAGCACCTCCTCAAGAGAGTCTTGCACGTGATCCGGAAACACGAAGCCATAGTAGGACTTGATATCCGATCTAATCTGCTCCCACAGTGATTGCTGAGTTAGTGCCGTCCACTCAACCCCGTTGGGGCCATTATTGTTGGAGTTAGTCTTGCCAGCACGCTGAGCCTGCTGCTTGTTCCCTTTGCTGCGCCCATGCGTACCGCGAGACTGTTTGGAAGGCATCAGCTCGTCAATGACGACGGGCGGGGAGACAGCGTTTTGTCCAGACATCAGAAAACAGTTGAGAAAGTGACTGATGGCTGCACACTGGTTCATCACGTCTACACTCTGAATGTAAGGGTTGAACACGTGCTTGGCAGATCTGGAAATGAGTTCCATCACCGCGATTGTTGTCATAAAATGGGGTAAGTTCTGGAGACTACCCTGTTGGGAGCCTGACTGCCCGTTGGTTGTCGGCCCATTTCCATTGCTTGGAGTATCTTTGTCCTTGTGGTCCTTGCTGTTGTTCTGCACAATATTGATCTTGCTCATTGACTCTTTCATCTGTTCCTCCCGATCCAGAAGGAGGTAGACCACTCGGCCCAAGTAGCGAATGTTAATTCCTCGACTGTGCATTGCAGCTGATAGTGTTATCCCATCCATGATGAGGGCATTAGGTCCAAAAAACGTTGTGCCACTGTCCAGGGCGCAAGCACTATTAATCACAAAATCAATCCGCCACCCAATGAAAAGCTTTAGCTCATGCAAAGAAAGGATAATAGATAGAAGAGGGGTGCAATTGCCGAGGGAAAAGTACAAAAATATTATAACAGAAAGAATGTTGCGAGCAAACTAATTTATTACTTTCCCGAATATGTGCGCGGTGCCAGATAAGTTAGTTTTGTTCCATTTCATACCTGTTTGATGTGATGTCACGGACAAACTGAGGGATTTGGAAGAGCGCAAGAAATTCACATGCTTCTTTGTTCAGACGGATCTGTAATTCAAGGGACGGATTCTTTTTTAAAGTTGTGGCTTCTTGTTTAGCTGAGCTCGCTTCCGTTGGCTCGTCACTGGTGCTATCGAGCTTGGATTCGGAGGAAGATGGGGATGAAGAATCTTTCTGACTGTTGCTGCTCTCAGAAGCAATGTCTTGTTGGGGGACAGGAGACTCGTTGACGTGGCGCACATTTGGGGAAAATATGTCGGGATTGAACCGAATGTCAAACTCTTTTTCTGACAAGGAGCAAACGGAGACTGCCGCTTGACGAATTGCCTTCATCGTTGTGGACTCCTCAGACTTGTCCGCTGAGTTGGTAATGCTTTCCACCATTTTTTGATCAGAGCTTTCCTTATCCTCACTGATTTCTTCGGTTTTTGAGGAGTCACTAGGTACTTTCTCTTCTGGTTGATTGTCATCAGTCTCATTGTCTGCTTCTGAGGTCTTGGGCGAAGAAGTGGTGGGGATTGAGGCCAAAGGTAATGTGGTCCCTTCTTCACTGTTTGCAGCTTTGTTGGCAGTTGCTTCTTTCAATGACTTTTTGAGACCCATAGTTTGGAGGTGATACGCAGCCAACTTGATAAAACTCATGTAGCGCGACTCAACAAAGGCATCCACCAGCTCTTGACGGAGACAACAGAGTTTGTGCGGATGTTCCATTGGGAAGCCCATTTCCCTGACGTCTGTGCAAAGCTCGACATTTTCACCTGGAAAGTTGGTAAACAAAACTAGTAAACACAAAGTCATATTGATTATATAATTGGTAGGAGCTTGTAATAATGTAAAAAATGTACCAGGAAGATAATTGATATCTGGAGGAAAGGTCCTAAGCAAGTCCAAAATGTAATGTCGTCCATCATTCCCAATTATTCCTTTGCACTCTACTGAAGAGCAGAGCTCAACCATCTCATCCTTCTCATTGAAGACATAGTGAGGAAGAACTTTGAGCCTAGGGGCAGCTTTTTTGAGCAGTTCAAGGTACTTGTCATTCGTTACAACAGTTTTTCCAAAGTCAATGGAGCCATACACAACAGATTGGTCCTGCTCCCGCTCCAAAATCCCGGGGATGATGGACTGAGCAGTGACGCGGTAGCCTCGATAGTCAATCACAACAGTTCCAAGCGTGTATAGTCCCTCCAAGTCAATGGCATTGTAGGCTGCCACCCCCTGAAGATCATTTCTTGGAGCTACATGAGCAGCCGCATCTCCACCCAACTCCTTGTAGTGATCCCTCACATCAAACCCAAGGGAGAAGAAGATGTTCGACCAAATGAACATTTGCATTTTGTGGCTTTCTCCAGGATTGATTGCCATGATGTTTCCATCAATCACGGCAACAGCACCGCGAGCAGCGGCTGATACAAAGTCAGAGTGCACTTTGAAAATGGCACGTTCCCGCAAAAGACGCTCGGGAAGGGTTGACCTTGGAAGCTCCCTTGTTGACTGTAGTTCCTCATTCCAATCCCGAGTTTGACCTGGGATATGCTCTTCGTAGCCGAGCTTGGAAGAAAAAGCCTCTTCCGCCCGGATCGCGTCCAGATTGTGCTGCATTGTGGGCGAAACCCAGGAGTAGACTTGGTACGGGGTTGCCACCCTCTCGAAAGGATGACGACTCATGCGACGACGTTGAAGTTGCGTAAAATTTTTCCTAAAGGCGGGACTTATCTGATTGAGGAGCTCGATCAAAGAGTGGCTTAAAAAATTGTTTGGAGTTGCAGGCAACGGGTCAAAACTGTCAACTGAGGACCGGTTAAGGAAGAAGCCGCGGGGTGAGGCCGTTATGTGACACGTTTTGTCCTCCAGTGTCACTACGAGTAAGTACATTAAATCGCCGTGGAGTTTGCGAAAGCCTGGTGGAGGATTCCATCCCGAGGCGGCGAGAACCTAGAAAATTAGTCAACGTTATATTAGTAACATATTCTACAGTTCTACAGTACAGAGAAGTAGGAGAAAGGCAACTTTAAACTCACTTTAAGGCAAGAAATAGGCTTTTGATCCTTATTCAATGGATGGAGCGGACCTAGCATCAGCGAATTGGCCGTTCCAGGCATGATATAGTCTGGCGGGGTGCAATCCACAACCCGCTTTTTCCCAGACAATTCACCTCCACTCACAGCATTGAGGAAGGACAGGGAAGCGCAGTCAGTTCCTGCATAAGCGTCAGCCCAATCCGAAGGTTTCAGTAAGTCTCGGACGTGCTTCACATGGATTCTCCCCTCCCGGCACGTGTACGGCTCCTCCACCACTTTGATCACTGACCCATCCTTCAAGCCGGCAACACTTTTCAGCTCAGCAAAGTTGTCCAGCGTGTTCCCATCCAGCTGAAGGGAAAAGCAGGTGCGATGACATGTGTCCTCCCGCTCCATCAAAAGCTGGTGCAACTCTTGAACAATTTCGGTGCTTGACACTTGGATCTCAAAAGGCTCTGCTCCGGGGGCTACGATCTTGATGGTTAGACCAGAGTCGTGAACATAGTACACATCTTCTGTGGAGGCATCTTCCCCCTTACTTCCTTCCCCACCGCTTCCCTCATCTTTCTCCATTGAATCTTGACGCTGAGGATCTTGCTCTTGTTCAACTGACTTGTTGGCACTCGTGGTGGCAGTGTTGAGGTTGCTGCTTGACTCCCCCTGCTTCTCCTGAGACTTGTCTTCCGATGGAGACGCGGAGGAGGAAGGCGAGCTCATCCCGTTATTATTGCTAGTTGTATTTCGTTCTGAGGTTGCTGACTTGCTTTTCCCCTTTTTGGAGGATGACTTGTTGCGGGGAGCTTTTGAGCTTCTGTTATCACTTGTACCATTCTCCACGGATCCACCTCCGTGCTCGGAAGATAGGTTGGTGGCGCACTCAGTCTTGCCGTTTAGGACAAGCACGCTTCCATTCTTCAAAGTGTCTGATGAGTGCTCACCAAGATCAGTCTCTTGTTCTTCTCCTGCTGAGGAGCAAGAGGAGGAGGTGCTCACGTCTGAGCAAGATCTTGTCCCATTGTTGTTGTTGCTGCTGCTGCTGTTTCTGCTCGAGTTGTTATTGTTGACGCTGGAGGAGGACTTGTCAGAAATGTGGTTATTTATGGGGGAGGCCGGCCCATTCTCTTTCTTCTCTGAGGGGATGGTCGTGGTGCTAACGTCTCCTCCATCCGTTACTTTCATAGTTGGATTGCTCAGATTTAATTAACTCGCTGGAGTTGGAGCACTTCCAGTCTCAACAAAGTCACAGTGACCAGAGTCGAACTTAAGTCAAAACAAATTAAGAGTAGCTGTTTTTTTATTTAGATCTGGAGCACAAGTGGCAGTGGTGGAGACGTGTCGTTTTAAAAAGCAACTTGGGTAACCTGTAAAACAAGACCAACAAACATACCATTAGTCCATCGGCATATTATATAAATACGAAGTACATGTATACCCGCACAAGTACCCCAGTTGTCCTTACTTACTAAATCAGCCTATGCATCATCAGCATCCAACATCTTCATCAAAACCGTTCATTGTTTCCTTCAACAATGGACTGTAGACAAACGAGCCTTTTACTCTGAATTCATAGAATTC
>JAQGAP010002939.1:0-13669 GCA_034697805.1 Orchesella bifasciata | reverse complement strand
TTTTTTTAGTAAATTACACAC
The DNA here is from genome assembly GCA_034697805.1 of Orchesella bifasciata. Lineage (NCBI taxonomy): Eukaryota > Metazoa > Arthropoda > Collembola > Entomobryomorpha > Orchesellidae > Orchesella > Orchesella bifasciata. Next base: position 13,648 of record JAQGAP010002939.1, on the reverse strand, counting down.
ACACACAATCATACGCACGCACGGACGTACAGTACAGATAATAAATTAGCGTAAAAATTAAATCGTAATAATGTAATGTCATGTCATCTTCATTGGGATTGATCATAATTCTTTAAATTCACTTTTTATTTATTGTTTTGTGAAAAGTAAAGTGTTTGTTGGGTGTGTGTGATTAGTCATAATCATTTTAGTTACTACTTGACTTTTCTTTTTGATTAATAATTCATCAATGTTTAGGATTTTTTTTGGATTGAATTGGCAAAATGAAACTGAATAAATTCTAATTTATTCTACTGCTGCTGCCTAAAATCTAGTGTTTTACCTCCTCCTAGTTCTGTCTGTCTGTTTCACACGATCACGATACATAATACACAATTACTATGTTAAATATAATATATAAACCTTTGCTTTGTTTGACCCTTAACGGCTACAAAAATGCTTTGAATTTGTAAATATCAGTTATAAATTAGGTAATGTATGTACTTAGAATATGAGTGTATTTCCAAAAGAGACTTTGCTACTCTTTTGGAAATCATCATCATTTTATTCTCTTTCCACACTTTTCGCACTGCTCGCTTATCCTTTTTTTGTAAATGAACCAAGAACTTGGTTTAAAATTCACTAAGAAAAATTCACTAACGTCTAAACTCAACGTTGATATTTAGTTTAATTAAAAATTATTTAAGTGGCTTGGCTTACTAAAGTATTTTAGCCTTGAAAACCCGAATCATTTTTGCCTTGCTTTTGCATTCTTTATGTGTTATTTGCTTTGAGGATCTTTTTTCTTTGTTATTATTTATCCATCCCTTGTTAAAAATTTGTTCGCTTCCGTTAACTTAAAGACGTGGCTAATGTGTGAGAGCTGCACAAAGTAATTATACCAACCTACCGACACCGACCTTCTGTCGGAAGTACTCTATCTCTCCTCTCCACTACCACCACCATTTTTTCTTTGGGTTTAAAAAGGAGAAGCCAACTACAAATTTGTAAGTAATTATCAAAATACACACGTACTCATTTCATTGTTGAAAAAAATGTTTTTACCAATAAGCTACAAGAAGGATTTTACTCAACTCAAAAAAAAACTTCTCCAGAAACTAATCTGCGGTACATGCAGAGGTAAAAATGAATCCTACGTACAGAAAAAGGGAATAACAACAAGAGTGTACTGCTCATATAATAGAGGGGAAGTCATGGATAAAATTTGGTCATTGTTAGGAAGCTTCCATGCATCAACATTCTTAAGGGACCGGTGTCTTTGGTCTTGTCTCTCTCTCACAAAATCCTTACATTTTAGCTACACATCCATCCATACTCTCTACTCATACAGTTGAAAAGGCAGATGGAATGCCATTACTTCACCATTATCCAGCTCAGTTGATCGTTAAATGCGTATTATTATTATGCCCTTTTGCGCTCTCGGTTTACAACTATCAATGTACGCTTTTTTGTATGACTTTGAAGATTTTTTTTTTTTGAATAGTAAACTCCAGTTTACTTACCGGTGCCCGAAGATGATGTTGAGGAAGAAGAAGAAAGGGCAGCGGCAGCATTAGTCAAGAGCGTGTGTTGCATTAGTGTGCTGAAAGATGTGGATGTTACTGCAGCCGATGTTGCAGAAGTTGATGATGATGATGAAGGAGCAGATGATGATGATAATAATATTGGTGGTGGTGGTGGAGAGGATGATGATGATGATGCATCAACCAAATTGCCAAGCCCGTACAACTGCAAAAGATTGAGTTCCTCTAGAGACAGCATGTTCTTGTTGGAGCTGTCTGAGCTATTGTTGTTATTTGCAGAGGAGCTACTACTACCAATGTTTGAGTTTGACGCACTAGGGTTTGAGTCTTTGTTCAAAAGTTCTAAACCAGCAATGTGAGGGACCGAGCCACTGGCACTGCATGCTGCTACTACTGCTCCTGAAGTTGAGGTTGACCCTGATAAAATTGCATTATTTGTGGAGGGAGCAGTAGCAACAGCCGCATCAGAATTGTTGGTGATACTCTCGAAAGAAACATTCGCGATAGTGGAATGGCATGGCTGCTGCTCAGCAGCCACAAACTGGAGCAACTGAAGTTGTTGTAAGAATGCAGCTTGCTGCTGTTCACTCTGCTGACCATTCAATACTGAGAGAGAGGGAGCAGTAGTTTCTGGTCCAGGAAGCTGAGCCATGAGATTTGAAGGATATAGTATTCCCGGAGGAGAACTCTCTGGTGTGACTCCTGCTGTCGGCGTGGTTGTGGCTGCTGGTGTTGGTCTACTGACAGGTGAAGTTGTTCTAGCAGCAGCAGCAGATTGCCCCTGGACACAACCACCACCACTGCTCCCAGCCTCTGGATTCAACTTGCCACTCTCAATACACGTTTTGATCATTTCGATATGTTTCTTTGTGAAAATATGGTCTTGAATGGAGTACTTGTGAGAGTACTTGAAACCACATAGTTTACACTCTTCCGCCGGCTTAACGTTGCTGGTCAAGGACTCAAGAGATGCCTCTTGCCCAGATGATGATGCTTTGAGTAGTGCTAGCTTCGCCTTTTTCTCTTTTGCTCGAGCATTTTGGAACCATACTTGGATAACACGCTTTGCTAAACCTAGTTCATGTCCTAACATTTCACATTCTGCCATTGTGGGCGTCTTGTAATCAGCAAACAGATTCTTCATCACTTTCACCTGTTGAGCAAATCACAAAGAAAAAAACCAAATGTCAGATTACCCCATAAAAACATTTTTTGAGGAGCTGGTCGTGCATACTCCCCCAACTTTCTTAGTTTGTACCCACAATAAACTTTGTGAAGCAGATAGTAAGATAAAAAGCATAATAAAAATGGGGATGAAATGAAAAGAAGCAAGGCAAAAGAAGCATTTTATCATCTAGCTAATATTGAACATCTATTACTACATCATATTATTGTGCTGGACCAACTGAATGACACTAAACTAACAATAAATGAATGACACACGTACGTAAAAACAGCAAATAAAAATAAAAGTTTCGCATTCCAGGTCAAAAAAAATATGGCAACTTAATATAAAAAAAATGAACGTGCCATTTATTTTAGCTTTTGCTTTCTTTTTTTTTTTAAAAAGGGACTTGTGTGTGTGACATCAGCTGACCTGGAGAGCTGCCAGCTGAGTTCTATATCGTTTATTCCCAGTCTGAGTTGCTGGTCCGCACGGTCTTTGGCTAGCAGTGCTAGAAGCGGGTGAGTTGGGGTTGCTATCATGAGATGCGTCAAAGTCATCCCCATCTGTTACATTGTTACAGTACAGTACAGATATTGCGATACAGAAAAAATATTGCGATATGTCTATGTCATGTCAAAAGTTTTCTTGTAAGAAGTGACTACTCCCTACTAACCTGTGCACGACACAGCTAATTTAAAAGTAAAGTAAAATGGATATGATCGTCGAGTCGACGCAAGCGTGAAAAAGTGATTGATCATTTACTGTGAAATCTGCATCCGTTGCATTTATCATATTTGTGAACATAACTGAAGGAGTTAGCTTTTTGTGCAGTGCACAGGTTGTGAGTATTGTGTATAAAATTATGCTTGATAGGTACATGTAAGAAGGGGAAGTATGCTTATTTCTTGAGCTTGAGTAGTAGCATACAACTAAACTAGAGTAAGTGTGTGTGGATGATAAAAGTGAAGAAAAAACAGTTTTCTCTACATACCTGATAAATAGTCATTGTCCATGAGGCTGGCTGTGTCCAACCCATCAATTTTCCCAAACGCTCTGCTCAGATCAACAGGCTTGGACAAGTCGAGAGGGATTTCCCCCCCTGGATTATTAGTAAACTCGGCTGCTCCAGCTTCACCAGCTTTCATCATCCTCAAATCCGTCGGGGTCTGGGTCTCCGCTCTCCCATTTTGGTTGGCAGCCTGCACTTCCTGTGCATATCTCTTGAGGCTCTCCTCATACAATTTTTTGAGCGAGGTTTCCAGCTCCGCGTGAGTAGACAAAGAATGCAAAAACGGGGCAATAAGATTCGAAGAAGGAGATGAAGGAGCAGCACCAAGTGAATTCGTCGTACTTGCACCGAAACTAATAGGAACTTTCGTATTATCACGAAGAGGTGATGAGGCAGAGTCCAACTCCTCATCGGGAAGAGCATCGATATTGATATCTCCTTTGGTATACTGATCCGCGTGCTTGGCCGCGAGGTGGGTTTCCAGTGCTGACTTTACTTTGAACAACGCCGGACAAAAGGGACACCGCTTGTTGATCACTTGTGCGTGGGCCCTGAACTGCCCCTTTCTTTCTCGAGCCCGGGTGTTTTGGAACCAAACTTGGACAACGCGTTTTTTCAGGCCCACCTCTCTCGCAATCGTCTCCAACATTTTGCGACTGGGGTTACTCTCCACCTGATACTTTTGATATAGGTAGTCGAGCTGCTCAGGAAGAATAGTTGTTCTCAACCTCTTATCCCGTTGCTGGGCTGTTTCCTCCTTGTCATCATCAGACTTATCATCCGCACTCCACTTCCGCTTCCCCGTTGCATCCCCAGCTATGCTACTAGCTGCACTGTGTGATTGCTGAGTGGTTTCTTTGGATTGTGATTGTATAGGGGAGGGGGAAGGGCTTTGGGGAGGTAAGGATTGCTGTCGTTCTCGCTCCCTTTCTTGTTGGGCTGCAGCAGCAGCTTGAGCCGCTGCGGCTTGCTGTTGTTGTTGAGCATGATGCTGTAATATGCCAAAGGGGCTCTCAGGCGAGTAAGATGGGAACAAGTTTGGGTTCATAATATGCACAAGCTGATGCTCTCGCCAAAGATCAAAGCGGGGAAAAACAAGGTTGCACTTGTCACACTGGAAGGTTTCTTCCTGAGCTTCGAGCTTCATCTGAGCCTTCATCTCAGCATTGAACAAGGTCATCGGGCTCTGGCTCGGGTTGGGGCGGCCGAGTCCCGAGCTCGTATTACTTTGACCAGGAGCTGCCGGGCTGGGCCCGCAGCTGGACGTCATGCTGTTGTTGTCAGTGATATTGGAGGAGTTGCTGTCTTCCGAGGACATGGCCGCAGCCACCTGAGCGGCAGCCGCTTGCGCTTGAGCGGATCGCTTCGCGTCTTCCTCTTTATAACAATGAGTCTTTTGATGACGAATGAGTTCATAATACCTTTGGAATACGAGGAGACATTTTTTGCATTGGTAATTCAAACCTGGGGTACGTTGAAAGCGGCCGGTGCCCTCTTCCTGTTGGTCGAGGGGAGGCTGGTTCTCATAGACTTTGCGCGCCTTCTGCCTCGCGTTTTGAAACCAGACGACGATTACTCGGGGGCTGAGGCTCAGGAGTTTGGAGAGGTACTCCAAGTCATCGTCTTTGGGATATGCATTGTTCTCGAAGAACTCCTGGAGCACTTTTATTTGATAGTCTGTGAACCGGGTGCGGTTTGCCCGCTTGCCGGAGCTGGAACTCTGACTCGCGTTGCTGGGGAGGGGTGGAGTGGTCAAGGGGGTGTCGGAGCGACCACTTCCCGGGCTGGAAAGAGCCACCGGAGAAGCAAGAGAGAGGAGACTTGTTGGATTATTATTTTGAGAGGAAATTTGGGAGGGGGTCGCAAAATTCCCCATTTTTGGAGGTGGTAACATTGGTTGAGAACAGGAGGAAGAATTTGAGTCTTGTTGAAGGTGACTCAACTGGGAATTCATGAGAGAGGAGAGGTTAAGGCCACCGCTCGGAGAAGAGCTGGGATTTGGCTCATCTCCCCTCAACGAGGAGACAGAGGATGACCTTTGATTCTTTTGAGCTGCTTGTAATGCTGAAGTCAAGGAGGAATTTGAACCACCAAAATCCCTTTTCGAAACTTTAGTAGGGCGCTCATCTTCAGAGCGAGACTCGGATTCACTAGCTTCACTTTGGTTATCATGATTAGAGTAATATTTCATATCCAAAGCTTCTTGATGCATAGCATTTAGCAGTTGCTGTTGATGTTGTTGCAACTGTTGATGATGATGATGGAGTTGCAGTTGTTGTTGCTGGTGAAGAGATTGCTGCTGTTGTTGCTGCTGACTTTTTTTATTATTGGATGAACTTGACGACTCTTTTCTGCTATTTGAACTTGTACTAATTCTTTCACCACCTCCTCCCCCACCCCCAGTTGTTGAGGAATTGGATGGTAGCGGCGTTTCAATATATTTTTTCTGCTCTTCTGGTGGCAACGGAAGTACCTTAGCTTCCCCAGTCTTCTCATACTCTTCCAGATTAAGAGTCGTTGATGGTGGGTTATTAAAATTGTACGGGGAATCTTTATTCCTCTGTCTTTCTTTAAACAACGTATTTCTAAACCAGTGCTTGATGACTTTAGGTGGTAGCCCAGACTGTTGTGCCATTTGTGAGATTTGCTCTTCACTCGGCGAGTTATTTATGTCAAAGTGAGATCTCAAGATTTTTAATTGCTCATCTGTAATCCTTGTCCTCGCCCTCTTCTGTCCTCCGGAAGAGCTTCCAGCCCCTGAATTAGCTGCTGCTGCTGCTGAAGCCGCTGAAACCGCAGAAGCCACAGCTTGCTGCTGCTGTTGTAACATTTGCTGTTGTTGTTTAGCAAGGGGAGAATTACCCTCCATTTGTTGGGGGAAGAGGGCTGCAGCCGCTGCTGCATTAGCGGCAGCATTATTACTCTGGTTTTGACTTAGTTGATTCATATCAAAAGGTGGAGGCATCATCATGGGGACGAGGGGAGGTTGGAGGTTCATTGCTGCCAACGCATTCATATTGAGACCGAGTGGTAGTGCCATGCCAAGTTGTGCCATCATCATGGGATTTATCATAGGATTAAAATGCTGGAGTTGGGATGCAGCCATGGCTGTTAAAGCAGCCTGAACATCGTTCATATGTTGTGCAAGTAATGAGTTTGCTTGATGCCCAGCTGCATTACCAGCAGCTGCGGCAGCAGCCGCTTGAGCTGCAGCGACAGAATTGGCGTTATTGCGTTGTTCCCTTTCCCGTTCACGTTGTTCACCACGTTCACCTGACACAGAATCAGCACTGGATGCCGGTGTTGTGGAGGCTGTGGGTGTGCTAGGTGCTGTTGGATTCCCGGACTGCTCCACAACAAGAGAAGACTGAGGTTGATTTTGTTTTGAACTGGATGAATTTGAGGTGGATTGTTGCTGTTGCTGTACAGCTGCAGCTAATGTAGCAGCTACACCCTCCTTGATCATGGTCATCTCCTCACTATCTTTGTCCAGAGAGGCTGCCTCCGCTGCGGCTTCCACCTTCTTCAAGTACTCGGCCCTGAAATCTTCAGCAAAAGTTTCGAGAACTTCCGTTGAGACTACATCCTTGTGAATTTCCTCACAATGAGCTTTCAATATCCACACACTGGAAAATGATTTCTTACAGTTTGGGCAGATCGCCTTGGCCAGCTCCGGAAACTCTTGGAGGACTTGCTCATCCACCGAGCCAGCATCGTCATCCACCATCATCAGCTCCCGGTTTTGGAGGCGTTTTTGGTGGTACTCATTGAATTGCATGACGACCTCAAACCCATAGGTTTCCAACAGGTGTTTGAACATGTGTGAAGATTTCTTTGCAGGAATGCTGAATCTCGGCACGGCCACCTCACCGAGCAAAGCTGGTGGCACTGGGGATGAGGGGGCAGAGGGATGCTCATTATTATTCATATTGCTCAAGTTCATAGCATTTTGCCCTTTCGTTGGGGTACTCTGAGACTCTGGCAAAACGCCCATTAAACTCGTATTCGGAGTGGAGGAGGAGTTTGGCGAGGGCAACGGTGGAAATAATGAGAGGGAGTTTTGAAACATGCAGTACAAATGCTGGTGTTGAATTAACTGCTCTTGCGAGCCACAAACGACATTGCACCTGTGACATGGATAAGTTTGCGGAGAGCTGGAGTTGATGGCAGGGGACACCGCATTTTGGGGACTCACACTAGGCCCCGAGCTAGCAGGACTGGAGGCTCGAATCGGCGTGGAAAAGGAGAGGGGTTGAGGCTCTCCTCCAGATTTCGGGCTTAGCATTTCCTGCATTAGTTTCTTTTGTTGGTCTTGCAACTTTTGGTGCTCTGGCTGCTCAATGAGAGGTTTGCTGAGATCAATTTGCCCTGTCATAGCGAGCTCATGCAGCTTGGAAGCTCGGGTTTGATGGAGAACAGAGCGCATGTGGATATCGAGGGTGGAACCTTGGGTGTATGCTACTTTACAAATATTGCATTTATATGGCTTCTTATCATCCTCCTCCGTGCTGGGAATGAGGGATGATGCTCCTCCTGCCCCTCCTGAGCTGCTCGTTGATGATGATGACGTTGGAGTGACTGGAGTGGCAGGTGTGGGTGTGGTACTATTATTATTAGCCTTACCACGATCACTACTACTCACAGGACTAATTAAATTAGCCGCACCTGAGGAGGATGAGCTGGTATTATTGGATGACGCCGCAGCATTCATCGCTGATGCAGGAATTTGACTGAGAAATTGTTGCTGTTCTTGCATCGCTCTCTTCAACTTGTGGAGATGACTCACTGAATTATAGTGCACAAGAAGAATATTCTTTTGAGTGAAGCTCTCCTTACAAACCTCACATTTATACGGGCGATTAGGATCCAAATACTTTTCCATTGGGTAGCTCAACTTCTCCCCTTTTCGGTGGAGTAGTGTCTTGTTGTGACTAGTAAGGTAGCTCTGCCTCGTGAACGCGACCTTACACCTGTGACATTTGTACTTTCTGTTGGGATCATTGTAGCTATCTTCCGCCATCGCTTGGCTGTTCAAATAGTCTTCAAAGAGTTGTTGGTCTTTGGAAACAACGGAGTCATTGCTATCCCCATCACCCCCACTCTCATTCATGCCCCCATCATCTTTCTCACCTGTGATGGAGTCATCCCTGTTCATCATCATCTCTTCATCCATAACATAATCGGAGTCATCTCCTCTTTGACTTTCTTTCTTCAGTAATTCCGTCGTCGCAGGGTCCAACACCTGACCACTCAGCCCTGCCAATAGAAGAGGGTTACTTGCAATGCTTTGTTTGAACTGATTTAGTTCATCTTCTGATAATTCTGTGTGCGACGTTTCAACGTGCTTTTGGAGTGCCAACAATGATCGAAAGCTGCGCCCACACAAACAACACTTGGAGGCGTCCCTTATGGCATGATATTGGGAGTGAATTTGAAGCTTCTCCATCGTCTTAAAAGCAAGGCTGCATTGATTACACCTGTACTTGTAGACGTGCTTCTCGGAAACCGCCATTGACTGACCTCCACCCCGTGCGTGAATTTCGCGAAAGTGCATTTGCAGACTAGGTGCAGTGGGAAAATACTGATTACAACCTTTCTTCCAACAAAGATAGCCAGGGCCGCCAGGTGTCTGCTTGATTTCTAAGTGGCCCGTCTCATTTTGGTGAGTGCAGAGGTCGTCCAGATTGCGAAAACTTTTGCAACAACTTTGGCAACGGAACTCATCACTGTCCCCATTTTCTTCGAGGAACCCACCATCAGTCTCTGACTTGTCTTTGTCATCATCACCAACACCAGCATTGAGGAGGTGGTGGTGAGAGGAGGAGGAGTGGTCACCTCCACCTCCAACACTTTTCACATGCTCTCCACCCGAGCTAGAGCTTGAGTTATTAGCGGAGGAGCGACCCGAACTGGTATTTAACCAGTGGGACTGGTTCACAAGGAGTAAAAGTCGTTTTAAACCCTCCGCATTAACACTGTGCACTTGCATCACATGATTTTCTAACTTGTGACGATCACTACAGGTTTCTTGACAAAGGGGACACGCCATTACCTCCCCAGTGCTGGCCTCCAATTTGGATGACTCGGGGGAGCTGGAGCGGCGGGGAACAGAGGAGGAGCGCTCCCGATCCCGCTGTCGCTCTCGCTCCAGCCCCGATGATGCTGATGTGCCAGACCACTCGGAGTTGGAGTGTTGGGAAACAACGTGGATTTGGAGGCGAGTCTCCGAGTCTGCTGTGAATGTACAGTAGGGACATGTGAGATCAGTATAATCACTTGACTCCTTCTCCAAAGCATTTTTTAACACGCTGCTCCGACTATTCTCCTCCCGCTTAATTTCTCGTGAATCTAAATAAAAAATAAAGAAGTAAACGGTCATTAACACATTCAAAACTTATTAACAAAAGCGTCGCTAAAATATTGTCAGTTGACGCTCAAAAATCGCGGTAGAAAGTGGTATAATAAAAAGGCAATCCCATTTCTTTTCAAAACCTTACTAATATTACCTGGTGCTGCATTTAATGAGGTATGGAGACGATAAATCATTAATAAGAAACTAGTATTCCTCTACTATTAAAAACAGAGCCGAGAGCCTGCTGAAATGATGATGATGACGATAATGATACGGGCTCAAATTACGATAGTGTAAAACTTGTGTCAGTTCAAGTGGTATCAAATGGAAACGTCTGCCTCCCTCATTTTCTTCATCAACATCACATCACAACATCCTCAAAGACGCTCAACGACTAACCACCATACAATCAATCATCTTTTCTTCAAAATGAAATCTCTCCGCTCCTAATCCAATCCAATATACGTACATTTGTACGCCGAGCTGAGAAAAAGATATCAATAAACTAAGACGAGGAACAAGCTCAAAGACCGACAGTCTGCCGACTCTACAACTAATTCTAGGTTCCGTCCGTCCGCTCTTTCCTTCTGCTTGGTCTTAATGCCGTGAAGAAAGTAGAGTTGTACGAACGATTCTATCCTATTTTGCATGATGTGATGTGCTGCTACAAGAAATTTATAGTGATTATACACTCATCTCACTCCTCAACGAACTAAATAAATGGGTATACACATTACCCTTTTTATATTGATTTACTTTAGAGGATGATATGATGATGCTGATGCATAATGATTATAATATGGATGTATGTACATGTTCGTATGCCATCATGTTTCTTGCTTTGCTTCTGACTCAACTAGCAATCCCTTTGCTAATGATAACACAACAAAACATAAGCAAAGAAGTGGTAGGGTGGTGGCATGATGGTGTTTGCTTCGTTTGAGAAAAATAGAACTTGATCTCATTATTTTGGAAATTATTCACGTTTGAATTTTTCTTGCTGAGACTTCGTCTTCCCCTATTTTTATACAACAGAGTCGTTAATAAGACTACTTAATGCTAAACACCTAATTAACAGCCAAAAACTTGGAGAGGCCGAGAAAAAAGTTGGAGAAAACATGTTTACGAATATGCAAAATACAATGCCGCCATTCATACTGATTGGGATTTTGAGCAGAGGAATTAGTTTGAGGGTTTTTTTTTAGGACCAAGTCACAAGTGCAAGTGAATGAGTCAGAGTCATAATATTTTAAGAGTTCAAAGGCGAAAACAGAAACACTCATCTTAGCAAATGGCATGAGTTATTATTGAAAGAAAGAATTTAATTGTGGATTTGTACGTATTTAAAAAGATTCTTTTTGCTAGAGTTAGATGCCAGTCGGCAACGCTCAGTTGAACTTGGACTTATTAACCTCACGGTTTGAGGAATGGAATAAGATTTTTTCCTGTGTCTCTCTGTGCTTTGCTTTGCTTTGCTTTACACCACATAAAATTGGTGCAGTTGTTGATGATGATAATAATAACAATTCTCTTCTCCTCACTTAGAGCTTGTTACTCTTGATACGAATAGTAGGAGACCAGACGCCGCAGTCTGAACATGTGAGTAGGTGTTAGGTACACTCACTCATTTAAAAAGTATGCTAACTATTTTTTCTACTCTCTGATTCAGGATACGGATGCAATATGATCCGACACTGCATGCATTTGTTGTATCAAATTTTTAAAGTTATTGATATTATGCGTGAGTTCATATATGACGTAAATACTGCTAGATTTATATTTTTTTGTTGATGACTTTTTCAAATTAAATTATGATCACCGTCTAGCTTTAGCTGATGTCTGGATCAGGATCATTTTACTTTGATGATATCATTTTAGAAATATTTCATGATTATGATTTAACCAGAAAAACGGACAAAAAAAAGTGGAGTCACCAATAAAAATCTACAGTAAGTATTATTCCATGTACGAACCATTTATATCATAAGTAACGAAAAATGACCTAAATCATCATCATCATCTGCATTTTCATATCTAAAAACACCAAACATGCATGCATGCAATGCACCAGTCTTTTTAAACTTTAACAAATGCCAAACTAAACGTTGTTGGTGCTGACGAACAAATTCCTTACATGATGTGGAACATGGGCCTTTTGCTACCGACCACAATACACGTAAACACGCACTGCCCAACAAACAGCCGACCAAAAACAATAAAAATCAAACAACAAGCAGCGGCACTTGGCCATTCATCAACGTTATCACATGCTCACAAATATATACGTCCCTACAGTTGGAAACAAAAGGCTTCAATTCATGTGAGAACTATTGCATATTACGGAGACTCACAAAAGAGTATGTGAGTTCACTCTTTTCTCCTCAAAATATAGGGGAAATATATTTTTGAGAAGGGAAGAAGAAATAGTTACCAAAATATTGTGCGATCACGAAACTTAGATTAGGAAACGGCGAGTGGATTACTACAAGTTTAACACGGGAATACATGCCCGTACCCCACCACCTTCGTTCACGGAGATCTGATGATCACATCACCACCATCCTTCCCATACATAAAGCATTGCATGTTAGACAAGCATGGAAAAGTAATGCACGTTGGCATTGGCACTAGACTCTTTTGTCCATATTAAATGTACATTACATTTACAACTTCTAACCTAATAGTTGTAGCTCTCAAGACAGAGTGTGGAGTGGCTGGGATCGTGAAATGTGAATGTGAAGTAAAAACGGGATTATTATAAGCTATTAACCAAGTTGAATGAGAGAAACGGCAACTCACAACCCAACTGGTGCCACTGTGCCTAATTTTACCAGACAAAATGTATCATAATTACAGCAACCCTTGAAAAAAGCACTCATTACTCCGGAAATAATCAAAAAAGCTTTGGTTTCTCTCGATTCCACCACCACACTTACGTAAGACTAGGCAGCCACTCTCTTTTTTCCACAAAATGCTTTATTTTACACTAAACCTTAGATGGAGTAGGATTTTTTGATGGTGTATAGAATCCTTAAACAATGAGTATGTTTTAAATGTAATCTGAGTCAAAAACAAATTTCTATTCTCTTAACTGATAGAAACCCCAAGCCTTTTCAGATATCAGAAAAATAATAAAATAAAAACTCTTTTTTTCTCCTGGAAAACTACCCTTTGGATTTTTCCGAGAGGTCATGCTGTTTTTAGAAAACAACAGTAGGAGTAATATGTCGTTTCCGCCGCTGGATCTAATGATTAACACAAATGGCATGAGCATTATTAGTTCCCAAAAAACTTTTCGTGTGCTCTTGTCTCGTGGTGGTAACGGCAACACACAACAGAATAAAAAATGATGACGATAATCATGATCACGATGCATGTGAGTTTAGTTCGTTGAGGGTGCGAATACAACTGCATAATATTCTACAGGATGAAATACATGTCACAGAAATTATTACGTGAACTTGCTTAATTATGACTTGAAGCAGTCCGCCCAAATTACGCTCTGAGAAAAAAATAATGACATAAAAAGCAGTTTGTTCGCTCCCTCTTCTCCATCTACATCTCTAACATTAAATACTGACAGACGAGAGAAGAGC
>JAQGAP010002938.1:0-13672 GCA_034697805.1 Orchesella bifasciata | reverse complement strand
CGGCCACTACGCGTATGATGTTTTTGCTAAAAACTTAAGCATAGATTCACGGCGGGATTAACTACTTTTCCTGTCATCTCAATCCTAGTCTTAAACCTTAATGATCTGTAATATTTGAATCTTATATTTAAACACGATTTTTGTTACTGTGCTTGAATTGTATTTTACACAATTATTGATACGATTTGGTGAGAAGATTGCTTGATTCTTGATGCTTATACCTTCTATCGTACACATCAAAATTGACACAGAATTATTTCTGCCAACGAACAGGAACAAGGCCGTGTGTATGTCTTCATTGACGAAAGGATTTAAATGTACTCTCAGTTAAACAGGTGGAGTTTTCCCATTCCCTACAAGCTCTCTTAAATTGGAAAAGCATTTTAACTAGGCTTTTCTGATAACCCTGCATAGTTTTATTTGCGTATCATTTCAGCATTCCGAAGCAGAGTAATACTTCAATGTTTATTGCGAAATTGCGATGTTTGCGTAGGATAATTAATAAGTTTTGGTATTTTGGATAGATAATTGGACACTCGAATTTACTGTTTCACTCTTACACTCTTCAACGTCCTCATAAAAGAGTTTTTATGGATGCTACTTACGTTCCAGGGCGTTAAATAAATGGCAGTGCTATATGAAAATGTAAGAGGATTGAAAGTGTGATTTAAGCTTTTCCACTTTATCCAATAATTATCGGATGTTTTTCCATGCATTCTCAATTAGAAGTTTACAGGCTACTGATTATTACCGTCATTACACATGATATAAATTCTACTTCTGGTTACAATTGTAGTCAAGTCTCAATGGTCATATTTTACCTCACTACATAAAGGTTTCAATCTAATAAATTGGAAGTGGAAACTGATCCAAACTACAACCAAAAATACTTACCTTGACTAACACCCCATTTTAGATTTTCCTCACTTCATGACATGATTAAAACAGCATGCCTGATGAATATAAAAGTGATCAATATTTCTAAATCAAGTATCATGTACCAATGAGGAAAACGCATGTGCAAATGTTTATAGAGGTTTATTTACTTAATTTGCGTCAATAATTGATAAAGCCAGGCTTGCAGTGCAGTCGACTGGCCTATTATCTTTGCTAATACCACTGCATTTTTTATTCAATTGTAAATTTTCTCTGATAAAGATGAAAGTAGAACTACATAGTATGAATCGTGTGTATAATAACATGCACAACTCCAAGTACGATGTTTGGGAAAATATTGTTTTCATTCTGACTTGGATTTTTATTTCTTTCTCGGAATGGGCGGATGTATCAATCAGAAAATAATTAATGGTATGATAATATCATACCATTAATTATATTGGATATTTAGATATTTGGAATGACACCTGTATCCTTTACGTTCCAGTGTCTGAACGTCTTAGTACTGCTGAATTGCTCAGGATTTTTTCTTTCTGCATAAATATTTTTTAATATTTAGCATGTCAAACCAATGTTTCATCTTTGCATATTATTCCTAATGAATGTTTTCATCAACTTCAATTTAACCTTTTTGTGTTATTTAATTTTCACCGCAATTTTTATATTGCTTTTACTTTAGTTGTATTTTACATGCTTGTGGTGACAAATGGCTCCATCAGCATTCGTCTAGTCAGCAGAATATTCCACAAAAAGAGTCACCAGCGGTTACGTCCAACTCTTGCTCTTGCAATTATATAATGACTTCAGAATGCGGTTTTATAAGCTCATGCTCATTTTGATTTTCGAATTGTAATTATTATATTGGTGCAAAATGATGCCGCATGAGGAGAGCGACCGAGCGGTCGAACCATTGAAAAGTTTCTCCAGATCCAAAAAAGATAATTGGATTCATGATGCTTTTTATCGCACACGTAAAAATTGACACACAATTGTTTCTGCATACTGGAAAGGGTCGTACTTTTTATATTGTCCTATTCTACGAGCAACCGGATGGTATAAGTCAGAAAAAAATCGAGAAATAGGAGAAATTTTTCCGTATTTTTAATCCCTCTTAAAACAGTAAACAATTTTTAACTATGCATAACTGACAATCTATTTTTATTTGCGTATCATTTCAGCATTTCAATGCTGAGTAATACTTCAATAATCAATGTGCTATGATGTTTGCACGGGGTAATTAAATTTTGAATAAATAATGTATGCCCCGTAATGGAAAGATAATATTACATTTTGGACAGTTTGGACATACATGGGCACAGATGTTTGAAACTTCTGAGGGTGGTACTCATACTTGTTACAAGTGAGTTTGCCCGCTCTCATTTGATTCCGTTTATTACGCAGCTGAAAGAATTCAGCAAGTCATAATTCTACTGAGTTGTCTGTCTGTCTGTACCAACTCTCCTCACATACATTAACCGATTTGGACCAAACTTGGCACATACGTAGTACTCCCTAATGGCACGCCAGGGAATACTTTTCTGTGAAACCGGTTGCGCGATTTGAAAGTTATGTGAGGGCAAATACAAAAAGTCGACTGATTTGGCTGAAAATAAACCCGACAAATCGAGACGTAAAGATGTACCTTTAGACAATAAAATTACGTAATTTGTGACGTGGGAATCATAAATGAAATCTCCTATAAACTAGCTTTCATTTGATACATCACAACCCAAGTGTGTCATTTGTGCGTGACCTTTGACCTTGTTTGACTACCCGACTGCATATTTAAAATCAGCACTGCAGTAGCTTTCGATTGATATATCACAAGCCATGTTAGTCATTTGAAACACTTAATCGTGCTTTTCGAACCTGTTCGGAAGTTCTGATTTAAATTTCAAATGCATATTCATAATCACCACAGCAGTAGCGGTCTTTTTCTAATAATTGCTATGTTTACAAACAATTTCGTACTATATGATATGTTTAAAGATTCATCCTTGATTTGAATGTTATCAAGTTATTATTAATAATGAATAATCAAATCCTGTCAAATCAGAATCGATGATATGTACAATTCCAGAGAGATTAGATACTTACCAGAGTAAACATAAAAAATTCGTTACATGCAAATCTCTTTTAAAAAGTGTGGAGCCATAATGTTGTTTGACAACCCCCCGGAATGACTGTGACAATGGAAACAATTTTTTTGTATTAATCAATTTCATTATATTCATTTCCGTTCGCATATTAATTTCACTGAAGCAAACGGTTTGGCTTAGGAGCAACCTGATTGCACTGGCTGGAGTCCTCAATTTCATTTCATTAGTAAAGGAAATACGTGGTTAACAATGGTACGAACCGAAAAATGTGCAGTGAAATCCTGCCTGACTGAGCGGAAACCAGAAGATGGTATTTCTCTTCACAAGTAAGGGTAAACGAAGCCGAAACCCACACTGAGATTTAAACTTAAGACTTTTTGTTCAGCTAATTACAATCCATAAAAACCCATAGACTACCTAAGGAAGATGACGCTTCAAAAGTGTGGATTGAATTTTTGGAGAGAGCTAACGGGACAACGTACCGATTAAAGCATGGCTGGATATGCAGTCAGCATTTTCTTCCCAATTGCATAGCGCATGGACCTTTGAATCGAAAATCTATTGTTGTTGGTCATACCCCTTCCATTGTGGATGGAAAAGCACTACCTGAATGCGTACTCCATCTAAATTACAAAAAACTAGAGATTGAAAGCAAAATACACTAAAATCCCTATGATTTTATTTAGGCTTGTACAAAATGCTCATCTGATGATGGAGAAGAATTCTGCATTGAGGTTGACACAAGTGTTTTGCATCCTGCAGAGGCTAATTGTTTGCCTTTACTTCAAATGAAATTGGACCTGGAGACCAGAAGAAAATCTTCAAAATGAGTTACTACAAGTACCAATTCTTCGCGAAGCACTTCGGAATGCTCACAAAGAAATCAAGCGCTTGAAAATGCAAGTATATAGACAAAGTCAGAAAGATGAGAAAGGGCGAGAGATGAAGAGAAAAGTGGAGGTGGCAGATGATGTTACTCAAGTTGTCAAGAAAATCAAAGTCGATTGCGAAGTACAAACTGACTTCATGTGTGGAAAAGTGCCAAAGGCTGACCTACTGTTTGAAATGCTGTGTCGGAAATCTAAAAACCTCCCATACTCCGATGATCAACGTGAATTTACTTACATCATGCATTACTACTCACCACGATGCTACGCGTATCTTCGAAAGAGTTTGGGAAATTGTCTACCCCATCCGATGACGTTTTCTCGATGGACTAATCCTGTCGATTCAACGCCTGGTACTATACCTATTGCCGAATTGAGTTCATGATTTAAGCAGTAAATAACAATAAACTTTACTTTTGAAGGAATTCTACGTGATTCGGTTAGAGAGATTCGGAGAGCAAATGAAGAAAAACAAATCTACTATAGCTTGGCTTTTGATGAAATGGCAATACGACGTCACATTAGCATTTGGAAAGGGAAAGTCACTGGATACACAGACTATGGGGGGATTACTGCAGAAGAAACTCCGAAAAAGGACGCAAAAAATGCGATGTTTAGCTTGACCACTGAAATTAATGGGAACAAGTCATTTCCGCTAGCGTACATGCTTACTAATGGTTTAAAGGCAAACTCGTTGAAGGACTTTATAGAGACATGCGTAAAAACTGTCAGAGAAGCAGGGGGCATTGTGACAAACATCGCATTCGACGGACACCGATCCAACTTCGGCGCTGCAAAGATGTTAGGAGCAAATCTAACCGGAAACTCAACTGAATTTGCACCGTGTTTTACGTTAAATTATTCCGAGTCCAAAATTTATGTTATTCTCGATCCGTGCCATATGTGGAAGCTGCTAAGAAATGCGTGGAAGAAAGTCGGCACAATCTACGATATGAATGGCAATGTACGTTTCTAAAATTGTTATGATTTCAGTTGTAAAGCAAAAATGTATTACAAGTAGACAAATATTTTACAGGAAGTGAAATGGCAATACATAACTGAATTAAATCGGCTTCAAACTGAAAGTGGGTTTAGAGCAGCCAACAAACTTTCGATTCGGCATGTAAATTTTGAGAATCAAAAGATGAAAACGAATTTGGCTCTTCACGTTACGAGTAACTCTACCGCAACTGGAATAGAAGTTTGCGGAATACTTGAGATTGCAAACTTTGAAGGCTGTGAACCCACTGTCCGATTTCTACGAATGTTTGACAGGTATTTAAAATAAGTTAGTGGGTTACAGTCTGTATCAAATCAAATGCACGTAATTTTTGATTCGTCTGTTTTTAGGCTATTTGATTTTTTTAAATTCACGACCGTTTGGCAAAGGATATAAAGCCTCCGCTAGTTTAAGCAACCGCAACTTCTGGGGTCCTTTTATTGAGCATTCAAAGGAATACCTGTTGGGTCTCAAAATGCGCAATGAGTATGGGGTCCTGATTTCAGCTATAGATCACAACTTGGGAACATTTGTAAAGGGGATATACTCTGCAGTGTGCTGCGTGGAAAGGATTTTAGATGAGTACTGTGGTGAAGGCAGTGAATTGAAGTATATTTTAGATCTGACACGATGTTACATCATACAGACTGTGTCAATTTTTGCTCATAAATGATTCCTAATCTGCTTAGGTACGTGCCAACTTTTAGAATAGGTCAGGACAATCTGGAAATATATTTTGGAAAAGTCCGTTCACGTCATGGTTGGAATAACAATCCGAGTAGCATTCAGTTGGAGCAAGCTGTGAAATCCCTTTTGTGCTATCAAATTGGGGCTTCTTGGAACGGTAATTGTGTGCCTCAAGAAGAACCCATAAACAAAATTGCCCCCACCTCAAGATTAGAAAATCTCATGGGTTGTGAAGAAGAAAGTCTGGAGATTGATGAGGAGGATTCTGATGAGGAGGAGGACATACCTGATGTTCCTATTAGTCCATCAAACGAGGCATTTGTCAATACAGTTATCGCGTATATAGCTGGGTTTGTGGGAAGGACAGTTTCCTCACAGCTTCACTGTGGAAAGTGCATTTCTGCCCTTGTACCAGAAGACCTTGCCACAATGAAACAACGGCCAGATTTTGTTCTTATCAATCAACGCGACAACGGTGGACTTTTTTATCCATCTGGAATGCTTATAGAGATTTGCAAAGTAACCGAGCGAGTCATTAGGGATTCAAAAAGGCATGGACTGCAAGATCTAGATTTAAAAGAAGTAATACGAAGGACAATGCAGGAGTGCATGGATAGTGGCTGGCTAGGCCTTTTGTCACACATTAATCCTGAATTTCATGAGACGGAAGACAACCTGGATCACACGCTTGGCCTGGTTGAAAAAATTGCAACACGTTACACAAAATCTCGATTAAAACTGATCACAAAAAATGCGACCCATTCGATTGCACCAGTAACCGTTCGAAATACATGCAATAAGTTGGTCCATTTTAAAGGTAATTAGTTGAAAAGATTTGGTTTGGTTCCACCATTGTCTCTTGTTGGCATTTGTTGTATTATAAGTATGCACTAACAAATAAATTAGGTGTTGATTGGTTTAACAATGTCTCGACGGAAGCACTTTCATTGTCATTTTGTATTGTCGCTAATGTAACCTATGATGTGGGGGGTTGTCAAACAACTTTATCGCTCCACACTTTTTTGATGAGATTTGCATGTAACGACTTTTTTATGTTTACTCTGGTAAGTATCTAAACTCTCTGTACAATTCAGTTTGCATTGATGATTTGATAAAAGTACACCTACGTGAATTTATTTGCATGCGTCAAACTCTTTTCGAGATTGGACAATCTGAGCCAAATATTTTGCGATAATGAAACTCATGAAAATGAAAACAGCTTTATCAACATTGTCAAGGTTGTGAATGTCATGCCAGGTCAGATAAGGCTGTGCGATAATAATAGGTAACTTAATCCTAACATACTTTCTCAAATACCAACAATCATCCAGTTTCAAACTAACATTTGAAGTAAACACAAAGATTTTTCGATAAACCCAAAAAATTAGCAAACAAAAATGCTCACTCCCAAAGTACGTGCTCTTAGATTTATTAAAATCTCCATATTCTCAATTTGCATGTTATTAACGCTAGTAAATGGACAAGCAAATTTCAACACGACAAAAGGATTCACAGCAACCCGACTGATCCCCTCAAACACGATCCGCTTCCCCCGAACCATCATCCAGGACGCTGTTGGCGACTTCCTAATAGTTTCAGAGCGTTTCGGCACAATCACAGCAATTTACCAACAAGAATCCATCTACAACACAACGCTGATAGTAGACAACCCCGGCCTTGGGCTAAACCACGGACTCGTGATAAATTCCCCGTACTTGTATGCCTCCAGCCAAACCACAGTGTACCGCTGGCCATATGAAGCTGGTCAAAGAACAAGCATCAACACAAACCCAGAGATAATCATAAATGGCATGCCTTCATCTGGAGTGCACGTCACTCGAACCCTCCTGTTTGACTCCCAAGACCGACTCTACGTGAGTCTCGGCTCTGTTGCGAACGTTGACAATGACACAGAGCGAGCTAAAATTAGGAGGTTCAACATAACTGAGCTTCCAGTAGCAGCAATCGATTTCTTCACAGGAGAAGTCGTTGTGGATGGAGTGAGAAACGAGGTGGGACTATCGTTTGATGAGCAAGGCGTTTTATGGGGAGCTGGAAACAACGCTGACATGTTGGTCCGAGATGATCTTGGAGGAGATATTCATAACACGAACCCAGGGGAAGAGCTGACGAAGTTTGATAAGCCTCTTGGAACGTTTTATGGGTTTCCTTATTGCTGGACAGTGGATCAATTAGAAAACCATGAGAAAGGAGAGCAGTTTGCGTGGCCGGATTTCTTGAACACAAGTTTTAAAGACGAGTGGTGTAAAAATGTCTCTAATGTGAGTCAAATTCAATTCCAATTCATGTTAAAAATTATTTAACACACCTGCACATGTGTTTTCAGAACCAGCCACCTACGATGGTTCTCCCTGCCCACTACGCTGCTTTAGGTTTAACATTTTACACTGGAGAATCATGCAATTCAAGCGCAGGAGCTTTCCCATGTTCAATGAAGGGCGACATTTTCCTCACCTTCCATGGATCGTACAACAGAGACCCTCCAGGTGGTTACAAGGTCGCTAGAATCCCAATTGATCATGAAACGAATTTACCCACTGGCGAAATTCTGGATATTTTGTATGAGCCTGATCCATCGTTCTGTGGACGCTGTTTAAGACCCGTAGGATTGGTGTTTGATAACAGGGGTCACCTTATTGTCACCAGTGATGATTCTAGTGATGTTATTATGATTACTTATGATAGTTAATGTATTTTTCGTTGAAAAATGTAATACGTTTTAAGTAGTCAGAAATGACCTAATATTATCATTAAAGAAATATTTTACTGTACTATAATACACGCTTGTGTCTTTCAATTTACACATATTTTAACCTTCGAAAACACTTTTAAAATACACTTTTCAAACTACTGCCACGATTGCTGAAACACGCCAACTTCTACGCAAACAGCTACAAAAGAAGCAATCAGTAACCCCAACCAGATCAACAGCATACCTAACAATTTAGCAACATCCACAATATCAGAATCCGGCTCAAACTGACCAGCAAACAGTTTATGCTTTAACAATCTAACCCAAGTGGCCCACTCATCCCATTTGTAGTGCAGCCCCGCCGCTCTAATCCTTTGAAAACTAACCTGCACCCAATATTGGTTCTCCGTTTTCGTAACCCAATTCCTTTGCCTTTAATGTAAGTTTTGCTTGACTACAAAGCAATGGAATTTCACGTCGAACTTCCTTTTCAAATCCTGAGTTGAAGACGCCAGAAAATATTTTGACCTTGAGCCTCTACCAGCATGCCCAACCTTGCGTTCTTTTCTCCCATGCTTTCCAACAAGTCTTCAAATAAATGAGCGTGCATCAAGTGGAACCCCTTTTCAACCGATAAGCCCAGCGTTTTAATTCTTCCCCAAATACCTCTTGAGTAGTTTGGCAATATGCGTTTTGGGGGAATATGATTTTATATTTTTGATCAAGGAGTTCCTCAATAGTTTACAACCTTTTTGGTGGCGGTGCAACCGTGATTAAGCTTGTAAACCCGTTTCCATATATTTGTGACAGGAGGAACGTGACTGAGCAAATTATTAAGAACACGCGAGAAATTAGTGAAGCTCCAAACACACCTGTCCAGTTCCCAAATATTTCGGCAAAAATGTGTTCAATTATTTTATTTATCTACAGTTTATTTGAGTAGGGTGATTAATGATTTTTGGTATTTCAGTTAGATACGTGGATAGTTGAATTTACAACTTTTTTACTTATACTCCCCAACATGAAAATGTGATTTAAGCTTTTCCAATCCAATAATTATCGAATGTATTTAAATGCATTCGCAATTAGCAGATTACAGGATACTGATTGTTACCTTCATTAAACATGACATAAATTCTACTACTGCTTAGATTTGTTGTCAAGTGTCAAGTCACAATACTCTTTTTTATGCTCACTACATAAAGGTATCAGCCTAAGTGTTGGAAGTGAGGAAGTGAATGATATTATGATTTTTAGATGGAAAGTAAGCAGGTATTTGAACAAGTACAAGGTATGAGGATGGAAAAGAGATTATACACAAGGCTTCAGCACGATAAAATGCTAGAAATGGTGCGGGCTTTATTAGGAAAAAGATGAGGAAAATTCTATGGTCAAACTAGCATAAGGCACTGCATAGACAAAGATTTAGATTGAGAGCCCAGAGTGTAGGCTTGCACGGATATTTATAGTGAGAATTGGATACATACGTTAGTTAATTGATACGGAATTTGTCATAATATTTGAGATACATACAATATTTGCTGCAGAAAACGGAAAACATCGAGAATTAAGGAATCATGAGCATCTGAATATTAAAATACATAATGAGAAGGAAAATCGTTCACTCATAATGAGCAAGAAAAATATTCATTTTCGGGAGAATCACAATTTTAAGTAGGAACAATGACACTAAACAAATAAGGACGTTGGTACAAAACACTTTGAAAGTAAGTAGAAACTGTTTCGTTCATAAACTGCAATAGATGATGCTTTCCTTGACTGAAAATCCACTTCAGATTTTCCTCAATTCATAATTCTGATACTACTATGATCTGATACTAAATATTTGCCTGAAGGAGATATGGGTGATCGATGACCATATTTGTAAATCAAGTATCATATATTATTTACCAATGAGGAAAACGAGTGCGCAAATGTTTATAAATTTATTCAAGTCAGTAATTGATAAAGCTAGGCCTGCAATGCAGTCGACTGTCATTTTATCTTTGCTAATACCAATGCATCATTTGTTAAATTGTTAATTTTCTGTGCTAAAGATGAAAATAGAGCGGCATAATATCAATCATGTGTGTAATAACTCCATGTGTGATGTTTGGGAAAATATTGTTTTTAATTGGACTCTGATTTTTCGTTCTTTCCTGGAATATCCATATCGCACGCGTGCCTTATCGGCAATGGGACGGATGTTTGAATCAGAAAATAACCAGTTTTTAGTAATAGTCTACATGCTTACACAAGGAGTGGAACGTATAAATACCAGACAAGTTCCAATATCATCCTGGAGTATCTTGGTGGCCGTAGATGGCGAAAGTATAAAATTAGACTTTTAAATTTGAACCTACTCAAGTGTCTCAAAATTATAAACATTTTCAGTTGCTCAAATTAGAGCTGGAAAATAAGATGGATTCCTTTCATTCCAGAACTACAAGAACCATTGCTGTTATTGCTCTGGTTATAATTAGTGGTGTTACAATTTCGACAGCTGTTTCATTAGATGAAGACGGGTATTACGAGGTTGCGATTGCTGTCAATGACAAAACTGCACATGATGGAAATGAATTGGAATATTTGGAAAATTTGAAGGTTCATCTTCCATAATTGACTTTAACTTTCAACTTCCAGGAATGTCATTTTTTAAAAGTTAGGATTACCTTTTTTAGAGCAGCATTCAGAATCTCTCAAATGTACTTTTTGAAGCAACCCAAAGAAAGTTCTCCATAAGGGATGTAGATATTGTACTCCCAGACCACTGGCAAATTAATGCTGACGCTTTTGCAACAAAGTATAATAAAAATTGATTTTATTATAAATTAGAACATATAGATATTTACAGTGAAGGTTTTCTGTAACATTTGCCTATTTATTAAAATCAAATTGTAGCCAACATTACCACAACGCTGATATTCGTGTATCACATGAATACCCGGCGCTGGAAGCGATCAATCCCACATTATGCGGTTATCCTGGACGATTCATTAAGTTACCTTTTAAATTCTTTGATAATTCCGAGTCTGGCCCAAATGGTATTGTTTAGAATATTAACGCATATTTGTATTTTTGATTAACATTAAGTCAACATCCATTGGATAATCATATATTAATCGTGTATTGTAAATTAATTTCTAGGAAAAACCTTGTTAACACTGTGGGCACGCTATCGTTGGGGAATCCATGAAGAGCATGGTAACTTGCAAATGTATGTATGTATTAATTTTTCTTCCATTATCTTACTTTATTAATTTTGTAATAGGTTTTCCTGGAGACTCTCAATTTCCATACTTCTGGAAGAATTACCGTCTACCAGACCAACCAGAAACAGAGCCTGAAAACTGGAGGGTGACAAACTGTGCCAACGCTGATGTCACGGGAAATTACCAAAACCTGTAAGTGTTGTACTCAAGTTTCAAAAATAAACTATAATCCAACATTGTAAAAAACTTTAACTTCACAGCGACGGAGAAAACTGCGCAGTTTCTGATGACAGTCTTTATCCACCTCCAAGTGATTGCCGTTTTATCCCAGATGAAGCCAACCAAACAGCAACATCTTCACTAATGGGCTTCTATTTCATTGAAAGCATACATGATTTTTGTGACAGAGAAACTCACGACAAAAGAGCTCCAACCAGGCAAAATCATTACTGCAGATTCCTCAGCATTTGGGAAGTCATTCGTGAGTCTTTGGATTTTAAGAAGGTGAAAGTAAATGCCACCAATTCAATAGCACCGATTACCTTCAGAATACTGAAACAAACTCCAAAACCCCTGCTTTATATCTTGTCGGACGGTGTATATCAGGTATGCTGAGATTACTCTTTGCTCGTAGTTTAGTAGTTTATTTTTGTTCATAATGACTTACGAAATCTATCTACATTTACCCTTCATAGCCACCCGAATCCGTGATTGCTGGAGTTGCAACGGGACTGTATTCCATATTCAACAGTTCGGAAAACGAGGACGTTCTCGCAACGACAGCTACATTTCCCAGCCTCAGTCGAACAGATTCTTATGACGCTTTGTATCCTCTGAATTTCCCAGCGTATGAGCCAGAAAAATTTGCCGACTCTTTCAGAAACGGGTTCGGAACAAGGAGCGGCTTCAGAACTTTTGCTGCGGCAATTCAAGACATTGGGAATGAGGTGAAAGAGCGACGACACAAAGCTGGTGCTATCATCCTGGTTTTGAAATATGGGGGAGATTATGACTGTGAGCTTAAATATACAATATATATCTGTAATATTTTTTAAAACAAAATTGGATAAGTTATGTTGTATTTGCAACGCCACAGCCTTTCTCCCAGCATACGAGAGTGAAGTACTTGGAACAATTTTAGAGCAAAATATTCAAGTGTTCGCATTAGAAGGCCGGGATGACTATGCAATTGAGCCTGCATTGCAACGCTTAACCCAGCTTTCCGGAGGCTTGCACTTTTCCGTTGGGACTGGAGAGGATGATGAAACTAACGTTGCCTCCGTCATGTCAGCTATTGATAGCGTCTTGAAAGCTGGAGCTGTTCCACCAAGCCGTTATAGAGTTGTACGTTTCTATTTTTAACTGATACGTCCTTGTTGCTATTTTTTCAAGTAATAATTTCCATGTTACTCAGGCACACAAAGACACCATCGTGTACAATTCAGACAACACTGGAACTCCCATTCCGATTTCAGTACTTTACAGCAACGTCAAAAAGATCATGTTTTTTCTCAGCATGCTGAACAACGCCTTCACATCCAACATTGCGATTACAAAGGGACCAGATAGTGTAGATTTCCTTCCAACCTTTGCCCTAACGTCAATCTGGGGCAATTCGGAATCCTCAATTCAACATCATTTGGCAGAAATCGAACAAAATTTTGAACAGGCAAGACTACCTAATTTTAATAGTTTTTGGATGATTCATATATGCAATTGAATCCTTCAGAACACGTAAATTGATTGTACATTATGTTTGAATAGCCAACTGATTGGGAGTATTCCTATGAATGTGGTGGGTTCGAGTGCTTTTCCATGATGGTAGTGATTGTGGAACTGGAAGAAGCACCCACGAGCTCTTTACCAGGCGATGAAATTGAAATCACAATCAGCACTTCCGCTGAGGAAGACTCCATTGCAGATTTGACAGTAGAAACTGCAACGAGTCTAAAGGGAACTGAATTTGCCATTTATGCCAGGGTAAATGTCACATTTAAGCTCTTCAAAAGATTCCTTTCCACATTACCATCAAAGATGGCTAATTTTACCCTTAAACAGCTTGAAAAGAATGGTCACCCAATAAACAGTCCTGATATGGAGGTAACAGCTCACGTCCACTTTTTCAATGACGACGCTATTTTTGGAGGACTCTACCCAAAAATCATTCCCCTAGTTGA
>JAQGAP010002937.1:0-13672 GCA_034697805.1 Orchesella bifasciata | reverse complement strand
ATCATTTTGAAAGAAAAATGTCTCCATTAGAATGACATTCTTAACCGCACTAAGCTGGCCAAATAGATCAATATACACGTACACAAGTAGGTTGTGCAAGGTGGATAATGGGTTGCAGCTGTCACAGTCATCAATTAGACGTAATTGCAATAATGTTCTGTTCGTGCTTTCAAAAGGGCATTGTTGCTGCGCTTCCGCGTGTGTCAATAATTATTGTAGTTAACAAGAAGTTTCAATTATTTTAAAAGTACGATACACTACGATCGATGGAAAAAATGTTTACGTTGTAAATTTTCCTAATGAAGGGAATTCGTTCATATATACTCTCATCATATATTTATTATTACCACTGCTCATCAGGCTTAATTAAACGCGACTTTGTACCTTTGAATGGAATTCGTTTTATTGAAAGAATAGTAAATTCAGTGAAGGAAGCACAATTATAGTGTAAAACACGTATACATTTGAGTAACTCTTTTGCGTAATAAAAAACAACAGTTACCTACTTATAACATAGCGTTTGTGTGCCTGGAACAGAATCGAGGAGTTAACACACAGGAAGGAATACACGATTTTGTACAGCAACGAATTCTTGACTGAATGTAAAACGCGTCCATTGTCGCATATTTCCCGTTTACCAAATGTGAATAAAATTTCAATCCAACCTTCGTAAATGGATATACCTATTTAGGAAAGTTATTGCATGAAATCTTCTCAATGCCAAATCGTCAAACCGGAAGACGTCCTGCAGTTTCCTGGAGTTGAGTATTGTGACTAACAACAGCACAACCAATCCTGTAAATTCCCCCCTTTCTCAGTAGTCTGTTTTACAGTGTCGATGTGATGTCGACAAAATGCTACTATATCAAAACGTTATAATATACAGGAATATAGGAGCATTTATGTACATATACTTCTCCAGACAACCATGGAATGATTTCGCTTAGGTTTGTAGTGTTATGTAAATAGCAGAGCTGTAAACTGGGGAAGCTGGGGTTTAGAACGACTTCAGTAACAGAAAAGGAATTGTGGAGGAAATAGAATCTGGGACAATACACAACTTCTCATCGCATTCTTGCTGGATTATGGTATGACTCTGTGTATCAAGTAACATTTTGGGACTCCTCGAAAACAGGGTAGAATAGAGTGGCAATATGTATGAGTGTTGGGTGTAACAGATTGGGACTCAAGTTCCGTGAAAAGGATTGAGGTACTGAATGAACCAACTCAAGACGGGAAGAATGTGTTACTTGTTAATACAATTTTTCCATCTCGAACAACTTGTTTGTGTTTGGGGTAAAAGGAAGCAAGCTCTACTCAGTAAAGTGTGAATTTGAGGGAAATGAAATGTGGTAAATATGTTGCTGTGATTGTCAATGAACGGGAATTTACAATAACAGCCAAAATTTACAAACCTCAAATCTTATTATTTAGAAGGTCTTTATGTATAATCCCATTTTCACTTTACGATGTAATGTGCTACTTACTTTTACTTCTACAAGAAACCCACTGCAACCAAAGTGCATAGAGTGACTTGCCCATTTCATGAGATTTTAATCTACTGCCTCCCTGACTGCAACTTCATCGCGCCTCTTTTGTGTTTCCCCGTGCAGATTACCTTACCTTTAAAGTTCTGTCATTGAACGTTGTTTGTTCATTCACTTCTTATTATTGCATTTTTTCTGAAGGAGAGAAAGGTCACAGATTTTTGCTTTTGTATCAACATTTAAAATCTCAGTTTTAGCACTATTACTACCACCGATATGGTAAAAAAAAGCAGTAAAACGCTGCTGGATAATAAAAAGAACATGCCCCTTTCTTCATTTTTCTCCCATTTCTCTTCACCTCACCTCAACTTTCATAACTTGTCAAGAAAAATCGGCACGCAAACTCGCTCTCCAGATTGTCATTTTTATAGCAAAATGTCGAGTTTCTGCGACAGCCTAATCTTGACAAGTCTAAAACATTTCATGGCACGAATCCCATTTAAAATGTTTTAAATGTTGTGTTTTTGCGTAAATTTGCGTTTTATCGTGCACAAAATCCCTTTGATCTCCCAGTTATTGTTTGTTAGCCTGTAGGTACACGCTACATGATATTCAATAATGAAACATATTTCGCCAGTCCCTTGAAACGGCTCCTTTCTACATCCTACACAAGAACTAACTTCTAATTTACGAAAACAACTCTTGACATATACTGTAGCTATGTTCAGCTCCATATATAGTAAAACATTCAATAAAAAATCACGAAGTCGACACCAAACATGGAACCAAAAACTCGCAGGAAACAATATGAGAGTATCTGCAAACCTACGACTTTGACTTAGTCACGCCATTGCATTCTATAACGGAGTAATAGAATTCGAAACGAAAAACTAGGAACAGACGACGTCTGCGACAACGAAAGGGACCACATACATATATACATATTTATGTTTGTTCATGTAACGAAGATTTGTCAGCTTTGTTTTGTACCTTATGTATGTTTTCGTCTCTGAACATTTTTTTTCAACCCAAGCTACTGCTGCTGCAGTGCCGTTTCCCATAAAAATATTAACCATAACAATGCCGTGCATGCACCGAAACTCTGCCGCTGGAAACCAAAAACAAACCACCACAACTTATATAGACTTTGGGAAGCGTGTACGACCTCTGTAAACTGGTTAGGTTATATTTATAGAATTTTATAGGGCAATAATGTCAGAAGACTGAAAAAACTTGCGTCATATTACATATTATGTAGATATATATTTTTTTTGCAAACAATCGGCACGGATATATAAGGTAGTAAAGCCAAATCCTTGTTCTTTTCGCCAATTTTGGAAAAGAGAATTGTGTATTGCCTTTTGCTTCAAAAATAAAATAGAATGGATTATAAAAGGATGTATTATGCATTACTTTTTTTTCTTTTTCTCATTTTTTTTTCTCTCCTTCTCCACGCCTTATTCGTAGTGATCCTTTCCGTTCGTGAGAGAAACGAGAGAAAGCAGTGGGAGTACATATTCATGTTTCATGATGGCAATAATGTAATGGGGAAAACATATTACAACTTATAAATAGCCTGCATGCATACTGCATGGATGAGGTATGTACATAGCTTTTGGTATTATTTATATTTCTCTGTTGTGCAAAAATTCGTGCAATTTCAATTTTTTCTCTATCTCCACCGTTTTTATATATCATCATGGGTTTAGAGCTGAAAAGGATAGAAAAAAATACACATTTCGACCAGCTACTTTCTCAGATGAATCATTTCAATATGAAGTATTATATTAGTGGTGTGTGAACGTGTCTAGAAAACAAAATATGATTGATGCCTCTGTTGTTGCGGTGGTCTCCGGCTTGCTACTAAAAACTCTTATTTAATAGCAAACACAGTTGAGCTACCATAATATAACAAAAAGCAAACAAGTTATATTTCCCTGGGCTTCATTAATGTAAAAAAGATTCGTTTCCCCATTGGATTTATGCACAGGTTGGCCCAAAAATGCTGTAATAATTAAAGAAAGGAGTTTTCCTCCTTTCTCAATTTACTCCTTCAACATTCCTATAGAGAAGGTTGTACGTTCACAGGAGAGAAAGTATGTGAGCAAGAAAGTATAATAAGATTCCAATGAATTCATCATTATTTCATTCGAGCTCCTTTCCTCCTGTCTAACACAAACATACATGTATTATTCAGCCGTGAACGGAACGTAATCGTGAAAGTTATAAGAGTGGAATTAAAAGTGCGTTTGGGTTTGCTTTGGAATTTTCTTGGGATCAGTTGAGCACACGAAGGCACAGTAGCTAGCAGCCAGTCTTAAGTGTGTATGGTTGTTGTCTTATTGTTAGCGCAAAACGAAGGTTGGCTAGTAGGAGTGGTGGTTAGTGGGCATTAGTTAAACATACCTTAATTAACGCAACGGGGGTAAACAGATCAATGAGCGAAAAAATTCCTCCAAATGGGCAAAGAAGGAGAAACGAAATATATAGATTAATGTGGCTCACTCCTGACTCACTATTATTACATACTTTGGGCCCTATTGCATGTAGCCCATTTCAAGCCTGGTGGAGTAGTCACGCTACGGACATAAATTAATCAGATAGAGCAAGAGTAAAAATTGCGAACAAAGAGCAAGGAAATCGGATTTGATTTCTAGGCTGGGAAAAACTCTGCAAGTTACGCCGTGGACACGAACACCTATAAAATATATGCATACCATAAATAAACATGTCTGCAATAATATATCTACACCATTTTTATACCCGTCTTCCCTGACTTTTGCAAGAGTCTAAGGTGCATATTATGTATATATGCGTATATATCGATCTTGTGTATCGAACAGGACACAAACTATCAAGGAACTTCCTTCTCGCAAGTCTAGTCAGCTACTGACTCTTTGCGTTTACTCTCTTTCTAAAACATTCAAAGACGCACAAACATACAACACTTCTTGCAGCCTTCACTTTTTGTTCCTGAGTGAATGAGCTCAACCAGCGACTGTTCAAGTTTGGACTTCTAAAGCTTGTGTGTAGTCAACGATTACCGTGATGGCTGTGTTTTTGGTGTTGGCAAGTTCTGGTTAGTTTACCTTTTTTGCAGAAAAAAGAAGCATAACATAAGCATAAATTCTTGTTACGCTTAGCTTGCAATTTATTTGCTCGTGTAGAAGCGAATTTCTTCTATTATTTTTCTCCGCTAGTTATCATTGCTCCATCGCGCATCGCATCGGTTCGCTCGGTAGGAGGAATATGCAGACTGCCCCAGTGCGTAGCAGATATTACTTCATATGTTTCATATCTCTTTGGCTCATCTAAAGACACACATGAATAGATCAAAGGTGATTTTTTTACTCTACTTTTTTTTCGCTTTTTCGACTACAGAAGCCTTTCTATTCCTGGTAACATGGTGCTTGCTTCCTTGCTTTCGTTTCAGACAATTTCTAATCAAAAGGAATGGAATTTAATCATTTCACAAAGGAGAAGAAGGCAACCCCTCATGACTAATAAAATACACAAGGCGTTGTGCCATTCCTTCGTTTGCTCTTTTGCTTCCAACTAGTTTACAATCACAACAAACACTGCATGCAAAATCATTTTCTGTCTGTTAACTGTCTCAACAGAAAAAACACTGATGAACATATCCTGCCTACCATCTTCCTTTTCGTATGTCGCTCCCTTTACTTTTGCCTTGTCAATTTTTCCCTCTGTTCTCATTGGACTTGACAGTCATTATTATGTATTTTGTGCGGTGTGTGCATAGTCAAAGAATGGGAACTCATTATGCCACAGGCATTCAAAAATGTATGAAAGTTTTTTTTTCTCTTCGTATTTTTTTGCTTTGAATAAGAAAAACAATTCCAGACATCAGGCAGGAGACCTCTGTGAAATACTTCCTTGCTAGTTGAATGCAATGGGATGGCATGCGTATGGAAAAAAAGGAGAAAAAATCATGCATGTATTGGAGCAATAACTCTAAGCAAAATATATGGGTGTAAGGTGAAGAAGCATGAAAAACAGTGTGTTTTCGATCCGCTCGCCTTATGGTTTGTGTTATTCCATTGTGTACATATTGATCTTGAAGATATGGAGATAGGGTTTCTTAAAATATACAAAACAGCAGTTCCCTGATGCTATCTGCTTTTTACGGCAGTGCAGAAACCTGATACAATAATGTATGTGTGCACAATATATTAATACACTGGAAAAAGGTCGGCTTCGCACGCGATGATGGTTTATTCAAGAGGAGATCCATCCAAATAAATCATCCGCAAAATCTGATCAACGCGTAAATATAAGTAGAAAACGAATGGCAGCCCAAGAAAGAAAGAACAGTAGTAAAAAATGGGCTCCTGAACTGGCGAGGAAGAAGAACAGAAAAAATGGAAAGGTTGGCAAAGAATTATTGGTGTATTTTACGGCCTTTAATACAGCGGATTTTCTTTCTGGGATAATATTCCATGCTATAATTTGCATGTGTATACATTACATGGATTAAACTCTTAGCAATTCATTGGAAGGTTGAATGTTCGTTTCTGGATTATGAATACGAAGCGGTTATGTCCTTTGCGAATGTTTCATTCGCTTGCCGTTCAGTTTTAGCTTGAAACTGGAGCTTTTGTTCGAAGCGATGGTTCAATTAAAGGGTTCTTAATTGGTGAATATATCCAATGCAATGCATAAGGAATCGCTTCCGCAAAGTTGTGTAACTTACAAATACATTCAATTGTAGCATTTGCCTTGAAAATTAATCGTGTCCTTCGGAACAATAGCTGCGTTTGTACAAAACGGAGCGATGGATTTAATCAACTAGTATGATGAGCACACGTGTATTAATTATGTGTGGCAATCCTATTTTTAGAATACGTATCGACACTTTTTCTATTTATGTAAAATGTCCAAATCATTCATTAATTCAAAACAGCCGTGCTCTTTGTTCTGACGAATCCACAAAACTTTCTCCGCCAGTATGTTTGCTTGAATAGGTACATTCTATTCTTGATTCCTCACACGTGGAAGCAACTGCAAGTACATTAATCTTCAATTTGGTGATGTCCTTGGTTTAGATGTTCCTTTTCCTTGAATAGGCTCTATCAATGAAACCTTAACTTAAGTAAATAGGGACCATCACATCGTCATGTATCCAACCGTTTAGAACATTACAATGGCTTCCTTTTATTCGACAGAATGGGAAATTTGATGTTACTGCTACCTGGCACGTGGCATTGGTGTATACATATAGTTCCATAGGTAGCCTTGATGTTGATGTAAGTACACGTTTTTCGTACATTCCTACGTATGTCTTCGTTGTAGTAAGTTACATTGACATTTTGAAGAAAATACCGTTCCAAACAGCAATTTCCTTATGTAATAGGAATGTTTGTGCAACTCTTTCAAGTGAAAGTTACTTTAATATTTTAAAACTTTTCCTTTTTCTACAAAAAATATACTTGTTTTTCCGTTTGTAAGTAAGTTTTCTTTCACTTTTTGATTCCCGAGCTTTTTACTTCTTTCTTTGTTTTCTCCATATATTTTCTCCACTCCTTGGAGGCAGTACAGCAAAGTTGGTATTGATTTTTTCACTTTTCCCTACCTTTCACAAAACCAATCCAAAGTTAAAAATGACTTGGGAAAAATTCTGCGTCTTCTGTTTTATTTAATGTCAGGATCGAAAGAATATTTTTTGTAGTTTTACCCCACCAAATAGGTAGCTACAATAAACCATGCTTACTTTTACAGCAGCTTGAGACATAAAAATGAGTGCTGTTTCTACTACTCCCACCCACCTTCATTCACTTTAATAAGTAGTCGTGTTCAGTGGACACACTGTGTATTATTTCATACACTCAACATCATATCACTACTTTTATTGAATTGATGGATGCAAGTGTTAGTAGAAAGTAACATGTTAGAATGGATAATAAAAGGACGTTGTGGCTCCATGTCATAAATAAAAATCTTCTAGACGTTCATCCAACAAAGAGATTTTTTTCATTGATTTTTTGCAAATACTTCGTCACTGTCAGGAGGAGAGCCACAAGAGACAGAAAAAGGAATGTGTCGGATGGATGAATACCTTTTAACTGTCGCGCTTGCTTGGCTCTATATATCTTAATATTCTATAAATTCATACAGATGACTGTTCTCTTACCCAGCTCACCTTTCATTCTCTTTCTCTCGTCCATTCTGCTCCAGCTGAACCATTCTCGGCTTTTGCTTTTATGATCAATGTGCTCACGGGGTAAAGCGTGCACAGTTTGGTTTGGGTACTGCACCGCATGTAATAATGTATATAGTCGGGAGACGACAGGGGAAAGCAGGGCAATGTGTGAAAGCTTTCTACTCAATCTTTATCGTAAATGGACGTAGGGTTTGGGATAAAATATGAGGATGACACAATGAGAATTAGTTACGTAAATACCTTGCTTCACTACTTCCATCATCATTCGAGCGTGATGTATGTGCGGCGTCCTTGTGATGATGGCTATAATACGTGGAGTCTAGTCCCTCTCAAGAAATATTCCCTGACAAATATTTTGTCAAAAATCAATCATTTATCAAGGCTGATGGAGATTTATACGTTGCGATGAACGATTTTCTGATACATGCTTCAACGACTCGATTCCGTGACTGGTATATGCATATCAAAAGGAAAGAGACGGAAGCGTCCTTGTTTCCCCTTTCGTTTTATTATAGTAATAACCAAGAAGACATTGTCAGATATCGCCGTAAGCGATTATGTCATCGGAGCGAGCTATCATTTTTAAAAGAAGCGAAAAAAGATTAAATGAGTTTTTTTTTCTCTTTTAAAACATTTTTTTCCAGAAAAATTCCAGTCCATACTTCATTTTGGGGCTATCTGCTATTATGAGTGATGACTCTTGAGAAATGGATATAAAGATCCATATATCATAATGAAATTGTTGCTTGTGAGTAAATTATTTCGTTTTAGTGTTACAGATATGTGGTATTTGGTGTAGAAGCGAGCTTCTTAGTGTTGAATGCTACATGCGGACTATATACAGTCCTCCGTTGTTTGTATATGAATGACTATGTAATCGGTGATTCCCGTTTTTATGGACTTCTTGGCCATTAACTAGTCTTATGTCACGTACGCTCAACATGAGAACTGTGAGAAATTATTGCATGCAAAATAGAGTCGTATAAAGTTAGTGTCTCTTATAAATATGAAACAACATTGTATAGCCTCAACTATACACCTCCAGAAATGGGCTATATAAGAAGTTCACCCAGTAAGATAAATGGAAGAATGGTGGAAATAAAGCAAATAAAGTATAAATGTGGAACACCATTGTTGCATGACTCATGGCCAGTGTGTGAACTCAAAAGGGCGAGGGTGTGCTTTATGGAGTTGGTAAATCGGTCTTGGAATAATTCATACACGGTTGTCAACCCACTATTTACGCGTCGTTTATTCACTCAAACTCGTCAGAAATTTAAATAACCTGGTTGCTACAAGAATGCGTAGTTTTTCTAGAACTTTGCTCTATCCGATCTTTCCAACTTTCACTAGTCGAGTAGCCACCTAAATCTGCGACATTATGGTGTTTTTGAGCTTCACAAAAACTATTTTTTCCAGGTATTTCACAGCTGCGAAGTTATGGCTTAAAATGTTTGTCCTTGAAGAACACTATCAACACGTTCAAGGATTCTGCAATTTGTCGAGTTCCGAGTTGGTAGGTTTTTACATCTCTCTGTTCTTCAGGAGCGTGGCAACTCAAAAGGAGAATAAAGTTCATAACCATATCGCAATATAAGTCTCATCCGTCATAGCGCTTGCGGGTGAAAATACCATGAATTTTTTTTAGCATTCCGTGCATTCCATTCCTTAATACGTTTTCACGCTATTTTTTCTCCATCATATTCACTTTCACACGTATAGATTTGTTTTATCCCATCGAATATTACTACTAACGATAACTGCACGTGCATATATTCATAGTTCAAACCAGTTTTCAAGAACTACAGGTCTCACGTGTCAGTACAACAAACAAAAGCTTGAAGGACAAAACGGAATGAAAACTACTGATTCGTGATCTTCCGCAGTTAGGCCTAATTTTGTGGAAACAGCGTACTTTGGTAGAGAAAACCCTCAGCAATTCCATCAAAAGTAGCAACTGTCAAATAAGAAACCTCCAGTAATATAAACAGGTTGCCGGAACGCCTTCAGTAAAACTCCTTATATAAAGGCTCATTAGGGGCGTGCATTCATGTAACGTATACCTTTATTGGTTGTGCAAGTTCCGTCAGTTTAATTAATGTGTGTATAGTTGTAAAGCAATTAGTGAGTTGTGCTTTTTCGTATTGGGTTACCTCGTACATTTCCTGGCTGTTTCCTCGTCCAGCAAAATAAAAAAATAAGGTCAAAAAGTATTCGCAAATGTTAGTTTAGACACCTTCGAATTACAATAAAAGAGGGAATAGAACACAAACTAATGTGGCGTATGTCCGTATTCCATAAACTTGTACATATATATTAGTACGCGTTACACGTTACACATCAGATGTCAGCAAGACCTTCCAGTTTTCACTGAAGCTGAAGTGTTTATGTGGTTCGGTTTAACCTACTTTTCTCCCGGAAGATTGTAAATGTGTGAGCACATGTAGATGATGTGGAGGTACTTACATGGTTTTACTTTCCACGGAATCGTGAACAGCTAAAGAAATAGCAGTGAGAATGGGAGGATAGGAGGATAAGTACATAAGTACAGGGGAGAAAGTGAAGTAAAGTCGTTGTGGAATCATATACGCCATGAGGATTGATTTAACCAAAAAGCTACTCTGACAGTGACACCATATGGATTTTCCCCGTAGGTAGGTAGTTGGTAGTTTGTCTGACATTAGTGCTCAATACTCCTGACGTTATGTCTCTACCCCAAGAATTTATGCTGTGACATAATGTAATCCTCTGAATGGATTATTGACATCAAAACACAATGGGAAAACCACACGGGCCGAGACAGTCATTACTTAATGCGTTCCCATTCTGACTTCCACACTTATTATAATGATAAAGAAATAACTTTAAATTGCAAGGTACGAGACAGTAGTATTTTACCTTACAAGAAAAAATTATATAGTTCAAGAGTCTGCACACTTTTTGTGAATATGTTCGACTCCCGCAAAATAATAATATATAAATAAATTGTACCCGTAAAGTTAGGCCAGGTGAAAGCATTCCCTTATCGAACCTCATACAACTCTCTAAATTATTCTTTCTTATTACATTAACACTATTGCTGTTTGAGCTATCGATTTTCCTATTCATTGAGTCGTATATGGTTATGTGAGTAAACAATGGACCTCCTGTATCGTAACCAAATTTGGCGGAGCTCTAAAAATTACATATGGAACGGACGGAACCTTCATGCCATAAGGTGATGGGGAGCGGAGTCGATTCAACATGAAATTTGCTTATTGTTGGGTAAATGATGTACATAATGGACACAATAATAATCTATTAGGTGAATATTTTGGTTGCGTCCATTCATCTGTTAAATTACAAGCAGTGAGCAAATAATCACACATAAACATAATGTGTGTTGGTTGACCTTGTATTTGTATTGCATAATGCAATTTTGATGGCGGTTTTATAAATGCCAACTGCTGCAAAACATGAAGTATATGGAATGAATTATGATGGCTCACTTTAACATACTGTTCGATAGTAGTTGAAGGGGAAATGGTCGTTCATTTTACAATATTTTTTATTTGGTTGTCTGATTTCCTATAATTTGGCCAATACTAGAGTGCTGCTTATAAATTTTATTTTGACCTTTAGCAGATGTTTGAGTAAAGAGGGTTTCCATCATTGTCGAGGACGTGATGTATGTTTCGAAGGCAGTCTTGAGACAGTGCTGCTGATGCTACAAGCGTAAAGAACCTATATTACATCAAGATAGCGTCGATACACCAAGAAAGTGGCTTTGTTTACAAAGTCATATTATATGGCGATATTTGATAACACCACTGAGGCTCAATAGTAATCCGGAAGGGGGGTGATATTAAAAATTTTTTGTTGGTTGGTTTAAGCGTTTCTCAGAAAATTGATTTTTCTTCTTCTGAACTGAAGAGCTTATGGGCTTCTTTCAGCCAGGCTAAAAGTGTGAAAGTCGTACTCAAGAAGTTTTTTTTATTACAAAGTGTAATACTTTTTGTGTACACGGTTTACTTTCTATGAAGGCATTGATATCTACTGCAAAAGTTGTATAATCTCAAGAAAATGTTTCAATCTGGCAGGCACACATATAGTTTGAGTATATTTGTGCTACATTACACAAACACAGTTTACCTGTGCTCAAGTGCCGCCGAAATTGAAGCCTGAAGATGGGAAGAATAAATGGAGTGAAAGTAAGCAAATAAGAACATGTAAAGTTTAGTATATTTTTGTATACTTTTCTACTTTCACAAGGAAAAATATGGCTTTCTTTTGCAAGTTTGTCAACTATGCGTTACCATTATTTTCTCCACTCTTTTGCT
Source organism: Orchesella bifasciata (assembly GCA_034697805.1). Classification (NCBI taxonomy): domain Eukaryota; kingdom Metazoa; phylum Arthropoda; class Collembola; order Entomobryomorpha; family Orchesellidae; genus Orchesella; species Orchesella bifasciata. The sequence continues at coordinate 1,688 of JAQGAP010002937.1, read as the reverse complement.
ATTCTTTGCAACAGTCACAAATGGCCATTTAAGAGTGGAGTGCGAAACTATTATACACCCCGGCATAAACTATAGTAATTGCAAACGGCTCAAACAGCAAGCAATTTTGTCTTACGTTTCTCATATATGAGGAGCCTATACAAAGAGGAATATTTCACATCAAAAGCAATCTCAATGGAAATTCTTTCATTTCAATGGAAAAACTTTCGCAAGCTCTCTCCTTTTCTCATACACAACTTTGCTTTGCCACTCTCTCCACTTTTATATGCAGCAACATGGGATCCTGAATGCTCGTCATCAACAGAAATTGCATTATCACCGCTATTTCTCCGGTCGTTTATGCCAAGTGGTTATTTTTGAAAAGAAAGTAGCAGAGTGGGAATGATTTCTATGTGAAAATAAAAGCGACAAGAAAGGGAAATCACAGAGAATCGCGATGAATATCACATCACACACACGTGATATTGGGTCATTGATTATTCATTAAGCACATGAAAAGAATCACTTTCTGGGTATAACTAGTGGGAAGGAAAGAGAAACTTTCAATTCGACTTTCACTTCCTCCTCCAGCCTTTTTTTTGAGAGGAGAGTCAAGGATTTTGCCACATCGAATATTCACATAACATTCACTGCGTAGACAGAAAAAGTAGCAAACGACTCGTCAAAGGAGATACAAGTGAATTTTAAAAGCTCTCTTCAAGATTATTATTAGTTTTTTCCTTCTGAAGGCAGGCAAACACGCTTACACACATGTAGACATCATCGCTTTCATCATCGAATGAAATGATCGCTTATGATAGTTATTCCTGAGAAAGCCAGATATTTACGAGACGTGTATGTTTACAGAATTTCATTTGGGATATAGACAGTGTGAAATAGTTCTGTGTTACTCCTTCATGCAAAAATTTTAATACTTGGTTTGGTAGTCGTTGTCGAAATGATCAGTCTTCATTTCATGGAATATGAAATAGATAGCTCATCTCTTTTCAACTGTAATGATTATGCCCCAAGAAGTATTATGATATTGAAGAATATTGCTTTCACATCAACGATTCAACCTAACCAAATAGGCAGATCAGGTTGTTACACTGTTACGTAATACGGGTTCAACCGTATCGAATTTAATTGCAGTTGTAAGCTCAATATGATTGGGTTAAAAAATCTAAATTAAATTGCTTCTGTAAAATCGGTCCGCTAGTCGCTTTCCCCAGGTCATCTAGGTATGTTGGCTGTTGTCAAGTTTCATATTTATTTTCTAGCGTAAAATATTCACAATAAAATTGTGGTTGTCCTTAAAAATTACATTAAGATAGGGTAACTTTTGACGTCAACCAAATTATTTCCCAAAGCTTAAAAATTAGCACTCAACAGTAGATTAGTTACAGACCAACTTCAGGAAAGAAATATTAGAAATAAAAATTCCATGATGTTGTATTATTGATTTTGTAATTCATGAGGATTCGAGAAAGTTTTATCTGTTCTTCAACTTGCATCTCTATTCTTCTTAGCGAGCAAATTTGTGTCGATTCTTCTCTGATCTGCTTATTACATGCTCCGTCGAAAGCAAAGCTTTAAAGACGAGAGTCTGTTCTGGCAACACTGATGTCGGATGTGTGTAGTCTGTCTATCCGTCTGTCTGGGCGATAGTGTCCACATGGTTTAAAATTTTTAATTTCTGTTTTCACTAA
>JAQGAP010002936.1:0-13676 GCA_034697805.1 Orchesella bifasciata | reverse complement strand
GCAATCGTCTTGAACATTTCGGACGCTTCTGCCTTCTCCACTTCATCGCGGTGACGATCTGGATGGTATTTCTTGGCGAGAGCACGGTACGCCTTGGAAATCTCGTATTTTGAGCTGTCTCTCGTCACTCCCAAAACTAAAAAAAGCAAGTAAAATTAACCATATTAACTGACTTTCCAACTAAAATCCCTTGAAATGTTTGCTTTTCAATATATCTGAAATCTTACCATCGTAACAATCCTGCTTGCCACAGTAGAGCCCTTCCATAAGGGCCGAACACGAGGTGGTCACACACAACACGAGCAGCGTGTACCCCCAAACCCTTCCCGTTAGCAGATCCATTTTCATTTTTTTTACAAACGAAAAATACTCAAAACGTCTAAAAAATAAAATAATAAATAGCCCCAAAGTAATTAAAAACTACGAGTCTAGCTCAACTATCTATAACGGAGGGCTTGCTGCTCATGTGCACTGTGGTTGATGCCTAGTAATCTGTAATCACTTGTTATTAATTTTAAGTTAAAACGACAGCTATCTGGCTCGGAGAGATCCCTTAGTTTACGCATGACCTTTACAGACACATCTAAACCCATTTTCCTATACAACTCCCCACAGCTTTCAAATCAGTGCTGGGATTCCATAATCGTTGCATTGCGAAAGGGGGGAAATGCCGGTTAAAATTGTAGAATTGACTTAAATAACTCAACTTGTGGAAGACAAGATCAGTAGGAAACCGGCTTTTACAATTAAATAAATTTATTTTTAAAAAAAATAGGCAACCCTTTGAAAAATCTGTTCAACTTTTCGCACAACTTCACAATTTACAACAGAAGAGCACAACACGTTGTACTGCTGTCTGTCTAGCAAAAGAAAGAGAGCTGCTGGTCCATACTGTCAGTGAGATCACATCACAATCCACGACGACAACCTACAACATTTTCATACTGGTGTTCCTGTCTAGCTTTCAAGGGGAACTATGCACACCAATATTAGCCATATGTACAGGCTTTTAAACGAGGAATTCAATCAGCTCAATATGAATATGCTGAGCATTTACAATGGATTAGCTTTGGCTGGACAAAAGCACACATGTAGACGAAAAGGTGTATAAAATACAAAGGTATTGGACTGCATACCAAAGCAATGGCCTTGCCTAGCCAAGCCAGGCCACAAACTCAGCAGCATGAAGAGATGAGCATTCATCCCATGGGAATAAATATATTTTTGGGTGCATTCACTTCTCGACAAAAAAGGAATTGCAAGAATTTTTCAACCCTTTCCTCCTTTCCTACATTTTTTCCATGGAAGAACAAGAACAAGGCAAGGGTGTGTAGGTGTGATATGGCATCGCTTAATGATGATGATAATGACCCTCTAACAAAGCAGCACCTATGAATGTATGTACGTGGGTGATTGTAATATGCTGGCAATTCTCCATGGACAAAATTGGATGATGAAGATGATGATAATCAAATTGCAGCTCATAAAATTCTCTTCAATTCTCAATTTTCTTTATTTTCCAAGTCTTGGTCGTCCCATCATCATGACCGACCCGACGGAATGACGTGATTTGATGCTACATAAGATACACACAGACATATTAGGCATATGAATGAATGTACACATGTCAACGAGTACTTTTATTGTGATTTATAAATTATGGTCTATTTTTCTCTCTTTTTAAACCCATCTTTTAGTTACATATATTGTTGGCTACAAACATTATTTTTTCTTGGAATCAATTGAATGGAATACTTTTTCCTTGCGTCATTGTTCCGTCGTCAAATGTTGATTTCCATCCATTGTCAACTGTGAAAACTACTAACGTTTTTTTGTTACCTCTTTTGGCTCTCTTCTTTTCGTGAACTTCTGCGTCTATCTAGCTATACTTCATTACACAATATTTTAATTAAATAGTTATACTTTATATTTTACTTTATACTGATAATTGATCACTGATTCACATTTTTTGTTGTATCTATATATCTGATAACTACTTTGCTATCAAATCCCAATAAATTTTTTCCTAATTGTTTTAAGTCATCAACATTTTTATTACAAATTTAGATAATTACGCTCTGGTTTCCACCTACGTTCCTATCTATGTATGTATTCATCTGCTTTTAGTTTTATTGTGGGAGTAAGTACCTGGAAATCCTGCTAAAAAGATCATCATCATTTTGTTTTCAACTTGTAGGTCGTAACGTAAGTGTACTTTTTGTAATATCTAGTTTTCCTGAATAAGTTTTGATTCTCCGTCCAATCCTTCCTTGTGTGTTGGTTGTTGATTGAGACTGTTTTGTTGAGGAAGGGAAGAGCGGAGTGGAGAGCTAAAGATTGGATATATATATTTTTTTGTTCAAGGCTACGAATTCTTTTGCTGCTTTAGTTCTTCTTGAGATTGTTTCTCCAGTGCTGCTGCTGCTACTATTCCCCGAGTTATTTCAGCTTTTGCGACATGCGACAGCGGCGACTAGGGCGGCTCCTCGACCACTTCCGTCTTCTGACAACATCAATTCGAACTGAGGAAATTAAATTATGTTAATTATGAGTTGTCTCAAAATGCCCCATCTTATGATTGTGGAATAATAATAGGTGAGTGGGTCAAGGACCTGTCTCATAATACCCCTAATTTCACAACTAACCTTAATATCGCTAGACACAAGTTTCTCAATGGATTCTGTCATGAGGTTGTGGAAATGGGGATGGAAACGGTAAACTGAGCCATCAACTCCAACCACCACCTTCTTCTCGTTCATCTGAGCAAGGAAATAATATGATATGATAAGAGTTGTTAAAGTGGATGGCTACCCCGTATGGAACTGTAAAGATTAAGTGTAGGGCTTACCTTGTTGAGAAGACACGCAACGCCAGCCGCAGCCAGCTGAGCCGCTCTGGTTGATACAACTTCACAAATGTAGCGAATATCTTGGCAGTCCTGGTCACTTATCAATCCTAGACAGAGCTCCTCCAACACCTCACGACAGTTGTAATATTCTCCCAGTTTATCACTAAACAAGCAAGGTCATCATGGTTAGGTACATTATGCAATTATGGAAATGAGGCGTAATAATTATTAATTAGGTCAAGTCTCTACCTTTCGATTTCCGAAATGTATTTGGTGTAGAAGCTCCCCGTCTTGTAGAGAATATCGGAGCCCTGACCCCTGAACAGCAGCCCTTTTTTGACGAGCTTGGCAATGACCAGCCTAGCCAGCTCGCCCATATACATCCCACTAATCATTTTCTCAAACACTTGCTCTCCCGGATTCAAACTCTTTTCGTCAATCTCCCTATCATACTCTGTGAGAATGTCATCAAGGCAACCACTCCTCCCAAAGTTTCCCCACTCCGTGTTGATAATCACCTGTTGGGGCTCCTCCCAGTCTCCATCCCACAACCCGACATTTTGCAGCCTCTCCAAATAGCACGCATTCGTTCCCGTGCCGATAATGATGCCCACCCTGCACTCTGGATTCTTGTGAGCACATGACATCAACGTGCCCGTCGTGTCATTGAGCACGGCCAGTACATCAATGTCCACATCTCCTCTCCGACGTATAGCCGCTTGCAAAAGTCGCACAACATCTTCCCCTTCCACCCCTCCACATTTGAAGCCCTTTGTCCACCTCACAAGTCTTCCCTTCGTTAGTCCCTCTTGTCGGCAGGGGAAGGAGAAAGTGAAGCCGAGCGGGAGTCGCTCCAGCTGAACCCCATGCTCCTTCATGAACACAGCCAGACAGTCGGCAATGTGGTCAAAGAGACTGTTCCCCGAGCCGAGCATGACGCTCTGCGGAACCGCAAAGATTTTCGAGAGCATCTTGTTCTTTTGCGAGCCACCCAACTCGATCAACAAAACTCTGAAGTTAGTGCCGCCAAGATCGAGGGCGAGGAACTTGCCCCGCTCTGAACCATTTGGAATCTGGCGCACGTAGGTGGGAAAACACTTGACATCTGCACAGCCATTCGTTTCCTTGGAAAGACCTTTGCAGATCTCGTCGTGCATGAGACCCATAACGTGCTCCAGCATTGAGTCACTCAACACCAGGGAGGAACACACCTCCTTCACTTGACGACTGACTGTCACCATCTTAGTATGAATTTAGAACAGGTGTGGATTTTTTTCGTATACTTCAAAATAGCTTCAATTTATTGCCATCTTTGTCATTTTGAGATTGAACCAATATCAGATCAGCTCAGAAGAAAGGTATGCTGCTGATACTGACATACATTTATGATGTCTTGAAAGAAAGTCAATTGAGCACACTCAAGAAAAGACACAAAGGATCAGCAAGACAACTTGAACTTGAGAAAGGAGTAGGAAGATTTTAGCCAAATAAATAAAAACCTAAGCAATATTATCTATAATATTTCGTATTGGAAGCGCTGAGCTGAATTTAATTATCGTATGCAAATCCTCCGCTGCTCTATCCCATAGAGCTTATTGTCACAGAACGAGCACAGAGTGAAACGTGACGTTGCTGGGATGATGAATCCAACGATAACTTTGTCACATGGTGGTGGTGATGATGATGTTGATGCTGCTCGGGATAATGATGGCAATTGTTCTTGTACTTTCTCATGTAATCTCGAGTCTCCTTCTGGAGCATTGTTTGTTATCTCAAGCAACGTGAATCCAATCAAGGAAGAATCTTGAAGTTGAGGGCCATCCAGAAACCAAACCTCCAACCACTTATTTGTGGAAAAAATAAAGGATGATGAAGCAAAAACTAATTGTTTTGGAGGATTGATATAAAAAAAAGTCAAAATCTCAATGAAACTAATACTGATCGGGTTCCTTCGTCCCACTTCAGGTTTGGAAATGATGGTGATACTGATAGGGTTGCTAAATTAGTCACATGAGAGGGATAAAAACGAAAAGAAAATATTGTTGATGTGATTCTAAAGTGTGGTGATATGAGTTGATGGTGTTGATGATGATGATGAGTTTGTATTTTTGTCACGAGAAAGTGAAATAGACGGCATGGTAATAATGTGATGGGAAAAGGCCTTCACTTTCACTCCACACACATCATGATTTTGTGTGTGGAGAATATGAGGACGCATGGACGCATGTGGGAAAACACCTTCAAGACCTTGAGGACTGGCTGGGATTGGGGGGAATTGAAGGAGGGAACTTTACCACACACTCGCTTCTCTCGTCCCAATCAATATCTTGGCCTGGATCCTTTTCTCGGACAAGCTCAGCTTACTTACACTTCATATCATAAGTATCATAGTGTAGCAAACCAAACCAAACCAAACCAAAGCATACATGTTCTCTGCTCCTTGCTGGAGAAAGCAGAGGGTTTTTTTTGCCGAGTTGAGTGTGCTCTGTTCTCTTTCTCTCTGTGGATGAGAGTAATATGCAATGTAATGCATTTTGGATTGGAATTATAAGCGAAGCTGCTACTCCTGCTCCTTCTGGAGAAAAGCTGTAAAATGGAAAAGGGCAATGTCTAATGTACTTTGGTCACGGTCTATAAATAAAGAGCTGAGTTGAACCTCTCAGTTGGCCCACGTCACCCAGTCCCCATGATCATCTTCATCCTACATGAATAATCTTACGTGAGAGAAATGATCCATCAATTTCGTCATTCCAGCCCAAAAATAACATCAAAGCAATGATGATGATGAAATCCAAGATTCAACCCAAATTAGAATTTAATCAGAAATGCAAATTGGAAAACAAAACCAAGGCTCGCTATCATTAACATCCTATTTTTTTAGATTTACATGGAACCGACGTCAGAGATGAGGAGAGATTGACAAACATTTATTGAGTTATTTGATACACTTATGCAAAAATGACCCAAACTCTTCTTTGTTTAGCTTCGCTCCTCTCTCAACGTTTGAGTAGCAGTGAGCAGCAGCTTCTGTAAGGCAAAATGGTCCCTTCCCTTCTCTCTTGACTAAAATGAAGGAAGCTGTGGAAGAAGAAGAACCTTTAGTCCACCTGTATCATCATCATCATCCTCCCATCATAATTTTTCAAGCTGCTCCTGCTCCTATCTATATTTCTTTTATATCATATCATATCATCACTCTACAGCAAGACAGACAGTTTTGAATGTTGCTTTGTTGGTCTCCACAGTGATCCCATTCCCAGAGAGGAAGCCGAAGGCAGAACAGCAAATCGAAAGCTCAACAAGAAGACATATGCCAAGCTAGAGTGAGGAAGGAGAGGAGCAAAAACATGGACTGAAATCGTATATCATCCAAGGCAAACCTCACCAACCAACAACTCCGTCGTACCTACATAATATGTAACGACTGCTACGGTTCTTTTGTAATCATTCAACATCCCCATAAAACGAAGCAATGTTGAAATGCAAGGAGCAATGCAATCCCTTCTCAGTTTTTACGTTTACGTCTTTACCAACTCTTATGCTTATGTAGGAACGAGCATGCATCATCAACGTCCTCAGCAAACAGAGTGATGCACAGCACTAGCGAGGCTTCTCCCTTTGTCTCAAGTTTTGTTGAAGCTGTTAACGTTTGGTGTGTTGTTGGTCTCTCGATTCCCTTTATCTTTTTATTCCCAGCAATCCACTCACGTTGTGTTCCATTAACTACACGCTCAGCTACACTCAGCTACAATGGATTGAATTCGTAAGAGTAGTGGGTTGTTGGGGGGTGAGCGCATCAAGCTCACTTTCACCTTTTCCCTCGAAATCCTCTATCCTCCAACGCTGAGGTTGTTCATTGCTGTGCCATTGGGATATGATGGCATATGGCATAAAGTGGATTCGGTTTCTACTAAATTGGTATATAAAGGGCAGGGCTGGTGCTAACAACAACGCTCATGTTATATACTATTGCCTTCCCACAAGAAAAAGAAGGCGAGATGAGGCGCCGATAACGTGAGAAGGGATATGGATGATAACATAATGGCTCGTACCGTAACCAAACCAAAAAGTCGAGGAGAGAGTATCCCAAAGATATAAGGCATAGCACTAGTTTTACAGTTAGAGCTCTCTCAACTCAACTACTGTTCACAAATACAAGGAAACAGATGCATACTACTGTGGAGGAGGAGGACAACTCCAAGAAGACCACACAGGCTTCCCCTAACGTGTGCAGGAATGGCGTCAACGATTTTCAGAGAAAGGAAGTGAGTTTCACAATGCCCAACGGATAGAGAGAGAGGGGGGCAGAGTATACATAGCCGTGGATTTGACTATACATACACGGATTCCTTTTTTGTGGTTGGTAATTGTGTGAGCAATTTATTGCCATGCATTTACATTCCTCTCTCTCTCTCTTTCAGCTAACGTATGTAAGTATCGAAGAGTAGAAGTAGAGTCGACGATGCAAGAGACAAGGGATGCATTTGGAGGAATGAGCGAAAACGAAGAGAGACTGTGAAACGAGTAGAGTAATATCTCTTTCAATATGTTGTTATGTTATTTCAGAGAATTCGTAAGCTAAAGCTAACTCACGAAACGAAAGGAGAAGAGAGCCCCTATGCGAGTCAGTCATCTTCTCTCCTCCTCTCACCTCATCATTCTTCTCTACATCATCATCATTATCGAAAGAAAAAATATTATAGCACATAACACAATTCAATATTTTAGTTTGTGAGTGAGTGGATTGGAGGACTAGATTGGAAACTCGATTTTCTTCTCGGGCAACGCGTCTCGGGAAAACGTTTTCATTTTACCTATTTTGATTTCTAAATGAAACCCCATCAAAAACTGAAAATATTGTAGCAACCTCAAAGGAAAATAGGGAGGGAGAGAGAGAGTTGAAAGGTTTATTTTATTTTTTAATTTAAACAAAAGCAGCTCATCATTGTCATGGCTGCTCCTACTCCCTCCTCTCGCTCAGAGTTCATCGTTGGGGGAAGGTATCGACTCGTCAGGAAAATCGGATCGGGATCCTTTGGCGACATATATTTGGGCATTAATATCACCAATGGCGAGGTAAACCTTGACTTCTCCTATTTCAAAAAAAAAAATTATCTCGACAAAACAACAAAATATGGGGCTAGTTGAAAAACATAAAATTATTTGGGTTTTTGGGAGAAACCACCAAGGTTCTTCCCTTGTACGCTTAGGCTGAGGTTAGGTCAAGGCCCCCGCCAACGGAGTGGCCATGTAGAAAATGTAGTGGTGTTTATCTTTTCATGTTTTGCGTCTCATATCTCTGTGCCCTCAAGGATAACCAAATGATTTGCTAGGGAGTTTGTGCTGGTTGGCTTTCAGTTAGCTTATCTGGAAAATGTGACCTTGGCTTGCTGAGGATCAATTGCTGTTGACGATTTCATTGTGTAACAACATTGTTGTAAGAGTTTTGGTGTGGAAGGTGGTGGAAATTTTTAGGAATCATTATGGTGGTGGGGGTAGTGGGGAGGTGATAGTGGGGCTAGAGAGTGCACTGGCATATTTTTAATATCCCATTTTGGACCTTATTTTTTTAGGAAGTGGCTGTCAAATTGGAAAGCTGTAAAGCACGCCACCCCCAGCTTCTCTATGAAAGCAAGCTGTACAAAATCCTTCAGGGTGGAGTAGGTATTCCTCACATTCGGTAAGAATTTGGCAAACTTTTTTTTTGTTTGGATGAAAATTAGTGGGGTTCTGGGAAAATATGGTGTTGATGATGATATAGTAATAATAATAACGGAACCCGTTTTCATATTTGAAGATGGTACGGCCAGGAACGTGACTACAATGTACTGGTGATGGACCTGCTAGGGCCGTCGCTGGAAGACTTATTTAACTTCTGCTCGCGTCGCTTCACTATCAAGACTGTACTCATGTTAGCAGATCAAATGATTGGGAGAGTTGAGTACATTCACACGAAAAACTTTATTCACCGCGATATCAAACCCGATAATTTCCTCATGGGCATTGGACGCCATTGCAACAAGGTGAGATATTCTTGCATTCCTTGTGCATTCTCCAGTCGTCCTTCATATTCATGTGGGCAACGTGTGACATGTCTGCTAGGCAACTCCAAGGTTAAATTAATTGAACTTGTTTCCTTTCTCCAGTTATATCTGATCGACTTTGGACTAGCGAAGAAGTACCGTGATTCTCGGACGCGACATCACATTCCCTACCGTGAGGATAAGAATCTGACAGGAACCGCTCGCTACGCTTCAATCAACGCTCATCTTGGTATTGAGCAGAGGTGAGCTAATGAACCCTTGGTACTTTTTTCGAAATTGCCCTAAACTATCAGAGTTTTACAATTTCCATTTCTAACCTTTCCAGCCGCCGTGACGACATGGAATCCTTGGGATACGTTCTCATGTATTTCAATCGGGGAAGTCTTCCTTGGCAGGGGCTCAAAGCAGCGACCAAGAAGCAGAAATACGAAAAAATCAGCGAAAAGAAGATGTCCACTCCCGTAGAACTCTTGTGCAAGGTAACTTTCTCATCCAAATTAGTAGTGGAATTTTAGTTTTGGTTAAACTTGAACTATCGACACTCACACTCAACTCCTCCTTTCTCTATTTACAGGGCTATCCCGCCGAATTCGCCATGTATTTAAATTACTGTCGAGGTCTCCGCTTCGAGGAAGTTCCCGACTACATGTATCTTCGCCAACTGTTCCGAATCCTGTTCAGAACACTGAACCATCAGTACGACTACACCTTTGACTGGACGATGCTAAAGCAAAAGACTGCAGCGACTTTGGCCGGCACCGCCGGGTCACAGCAGCCCCAAGTTACACAACAAGCGACAAGTGTAGCCGTTGTCGGCACTACCCCCGGAGGTCAGTAGAGATGACAAAGAGAACAAAGCAAACAACAAGTAATTATTATCATCGTCATCGTCGTCACCACTATCCACACCACCAACAAATCATCTATTTCAACAAAAGGGTCACTCAGGAGCAGAGATTGAGAGAGAGAATGTGTGGAGGTGTTAACGTTAACTTATCCTCAACGTCTTCGTCTCCTCCTCCTCCCTCTCTTCTCCCTCTTGGCGCTTGCCCCTTTCACAAAAAATACACTCTTTTTTGTAATCTCTTTTAGAAAAAAACAGAAAAACGTACCATTATTACCACCATCATCATATATATTCCTAAACTGAAGCTGAGCTTGCTCTTCTCCAGCAAGACCTCTCTCTCTCTACCTTTTTATGTGTGTAATAATTACGTTAGCACCACTACCACCGCCACAAAATTATACACAAAAACAACAATCTTTTTTCATCAAACAAAAAAAAAGCTAAAACTGTACCGATAAAAACTACACTTTTTAATGGAAAGGGATAAAACCAGTAATATGATAAATATGATGATAATTATATTATTGTTATTATTAATCAAGTTGTATGTATGTAATGATGATGCTGAACAATGATACTAAGTAAGCTACACATACATAACTATTCTCTATGCTGCTATATAAAACATTGTATACTTACTACACACACAAAAATCCAATCAGTTTTGCAGTTGTTGCATGAAACTCCAAGCAGTTGATTTTAGTGACTAGAGCAAATCATCATCATCAAATGATCGATCACTAAGGGAACTAAGAAATGAATCAATAACTTTTTTTGTGACGAATTGAAGCAATGAAAAAGCGGACCTCAGTTATTTAGAATTTATCATGAAATCAACCAAACAAAAAATGCCGACTTAGCTATAGTAATTTTTTCTCGTGTTGCTTAGCTAGCAAAGTTAGTTGAAAGGAAGTCGCGATATTTGTATAAATTTAATGTACTATCTCATCTCCTCGTCATCGTTTTCGGTCTCTGTCTCTTTTTTTGTTTTTTTTTTTTAAAGATTGAAACAAACGTAGAAAATAAAGCAGGAAACAAAGAAACAAGTATGTTTTTTGAAGCGTATGATACGATATGATATACTATGAAGTGTGTTAAACTACAATGTTATATTTCGGAGAAAAACTAGTACTTTTTCTCCACCTCCTCCTCCTCTCGTCGTTCGCCGTTCGTTTATGTAAGAGAAGGTTCGTCTTTATAGTTTGTAAGTGTGTAAAAAACTGGACTCTACTCTATAATATACTATTAATTAATTAATACGAGTATAATTCATAATGTAACGTAATTCTAATTACCTGTACTGTAACTGTAACCGTAAACTAAAGTAAATATATTATGTATGTAGGCTATATATAATATGAGGATAATATTATGATCGTAAAGTAAAATTATACTCTATACCGTGAAAAACCGTGTACTGTACATGTATATACAAAAAGGAAGAAAAAATGTTCGAAAAAAATCAAACTATTAAGCATCATCATCAAATGAGAAACGTCTGTGTGTAAAACGTTCGTAAATGTGTGAAGGAGACAGAAGAACAAGTATGGAATTACTATTGTAATAAATAAATGGAAAAGAAAAAAACAAATCGGTAGTTGGTTTGGGACAATCCAAGCCATCACCTTGTGCAGTTATTTCAAACCGTTCATTGAGGAGAGGAGATGAAAAAATTCGAAAAATAAAATTTGTGACATGATGACACATTAAAAGCAAAACAAGAAGTACTTTACCTACTTACAGAGGAAAGGGTTACGTTACATTACATGGGAAATTAGGACGTAGTATGAAAAAAGAGATGCGGAAATTGTTCATTTTTTTCTGCACAGAAAGAGGATAGGCTTCATCGTCATCAAATGTTATGTTTTAGAGGGTCACAGATCGCAGTTGTGGCAGTGGCATCATATCAAGGTATAGCATGGCATGGCACAATATTTTGATGACTATTGCAGCTTTACGACTCACAGCCATACACACGCCATATGTTATGTTTGCACTTGAGAGTGAAGAAGATGAAGCTATTTTATAAACAGACTATTTTTCTTGTGAATAAAATGACTCAATTGCAAGTAGCACAGACTGGCTATGAGACTCGACTATAGCATGGAATGGCATGGCTTGGCGTGGTCCACCTGAGTGAGCGAAAAAATTATGCGTGTTTTTTGTAGGAAAATTGCCAACTTGGCTCGGGACATAGACGCTTATTAGCCTTATTAAAGGTATGTGTATTGTATGCTATAAATGGCCAATTCACGCACAACATAACAATTTATAACGTCGCATCGAAACCTAAAGACAGTAAGGATCATGAACGTTGATGATGATTATTATGATGGGGAGACTTGACTTGACATGAGCTGTTTCTGATCGGAAGAACTTGACTTGATAAAGAGACACTGTGTGTACGGACTGTGTATCGAAATTGCGTAACTGAAGAAGGAGGAAAAATGCACATAAAAAACTTTCTTTTGTTACGCAACACGCAGCTTCTTATAGCAGGAAGAAGAACAAGTTGTAGAGGAGAAAAAGGTACACGCTAAACAGTACTTGGTGAATGCTGCATGGGGCGAGATGCATTATGTGTGTACGCTGCGCTCAAGAGTTGTATAAGCGACAAGCGACCGCTGTACACTTTTATGCGTGAATAGAAGCAGTGATGATAAATGAATGCGCTCATTTCATTAGGTATGTAACCAATGCATTAGATAGGTTAGGATTCTTTAATCTATATCCCCTAGGATGAGTCGTTTGACTTCCTAACAACAATGATTTGATTATGATTTGCTTGCTGTTAAGATGAACATGACTTAGGTGACTTTAGTGAGAACGGATGATGACAATGTAATGATAAGACATGCAACTTACGCTATTATCTTTAAAAATTAAATCTCAGCAATAAACTAATTAGCTAACTGGCCGAATTTGATGGTCTGGATGAAATGCACGTTATTTTGGTATGCAGTAGAATCTAAAATTGGTTAAAGTTATGATTATAAAATACCTTGCTAAGCGTTTGCTTTCTGTTAAACTTAATTATTTTCTTAAATTAAGTAAGTTTAGATTTAGGACGTATTCAGAGAATCATTATACAATATTTATTCTTGACTGTAAGTGCGAAAATATTTGAAGTTTTTAATCAATAGCTTCATCATCGCTGACAAGGTCGATACAGTCCACCACTTCACCCTGACCACCAGGAGAATCAATCCTTATTCCGGCGGTCTCTTTGTATTTCTGGACAACTTGCTCCTGTTTGAAGAAATTGAACGAAACATTTAGTTCTAATTTACATGATTTATATCAGCGTGATGTCCATGAATGGTTAGCTTAAGTTTATTTTTACTAAAAAACTACATACCTTCATTGTATCGTCTCCAATTGCATTTTGGATGATGGTAATCAAATCCAAATCCACGCCAGTCATGAATCGATTACCAAAACCACTAGGGCCAGCTTGTGGACTATTCTGCCGCTCCCCGCCAAGTTCTTCTTGAAGCACTACAGTTTTCGATTCCTGCTGGGCACCTCTTTCACTTTCCTTGCCATTGCTACCTTCCTGTAGAAAACAAACGGAAAGAATCCAAATAAGTTTACGTTTAAAATCATTTAACAATAAAATAAACCTCAAAAAAGGTTCTGGTCTATCAATTCCATTTCCAAGCTAAGCAACAAATCCACTTCACAACAACTTTGTTCAGTATTATCAAGCACAGCATGAGCACTCTTTTCGAACCAACAACTCGCACCTGGCTGTCATCTTTTGAGAAATTTCAAGAACTACGTTTTCAACAGGAAAGCGAGCTACTGGGACCGAAGACCATTGCATATGCATTCTCAATATAACAACTACACCTAAGTTCCCTGATGAGGAGCGAGTAATGCTTTTGCTCTTCACCCAATCATCTCCAACCCAAGCTAGACCTCTTTGTCCCAGCAA
>JAQGAP010002935.1:0-13676 GCA_034697805.1 Orchesella bifasciata | reverse complement strand
GGGGGGGTCAGTTTGCCGGAGCGTGACGCAAGCGTGACAGAGGGGGTGGGTCCTCTAAAAAATCTAGAATTTAGCGTGACGTACTATATGGACGACGCCTGATAAGACCAGAGATTTTGTGGATAACACTTCCTTAATAATTGAAACTACAAAAACACAAGTATCAATCTACGTACGCATTTACTTTGCAAACGTATGAAAACTGAGCAGCTCACACCACAACTGGAATAATCTAATTTGGGCTTTGATCGAGAAAATTATTCACTCTGTTACTCGATTTAAATAGTTTTTGGAATTCTAAATAATAATAAATATGGAGCCCATAAACGTATCAAAACTGGTGGTGTGTCTATTCGCATTCTATTCAGTAACTTTCAGTGCGACGGTTGTAAGAAATGACGAATTTCAAATAAAAGCTCAGAACGAGCCCCTAGATCCATCCGGATCGTACATTTTATCATGGGAAGTTGACCTAGTGGAAAAGAGAATCACATTTGAAGCTGAAGTAAAGACATTGGGCTATGTTGGACTGGGTATTTCTCCCAGTGGAAATATGGCAGGTGCAGATATCGTCATTGCTGGCGTTTTTGATAACGGGACGAGCTACAGATTTGTAAGTTTATTAAAAATCCAAGGTTACTGAATATTTGTAGTAATAATTGAGGATAATTTGATTTATAATAGGACATGCATGCAGAGAGTATGACTATGCCTATTATGGATACACAACAAGATTGGACCTTGATAGAAGCGACTGAGAATAATGAGGAAAACTCAACTTATCTGAAATTCTCTAGGCTTTTTAATACCTGTGACGATGAGGATTACCCTATTTCAGTAATTAAATTTAAGAAAAAATTTACTCATGATATTTTTGCTGATTCTAGCACTTGAATAGCACTTTGCCGTTTTCATTGTAAAATGATACTGCCCGCCTTATATGGTCCATCGGTGACAAAGACGACATTTCTTATCATGGAGGAAACCGCGGAACCAAATCACTGAACTTGTTAATGCCACAGGATGAAGATTTCAATCCTGATGATTATTTGAAATGGGACCTGGAAACTGAAATCGAAATGCCAAAACAACATACGACTTACTGGTGTCAAATGAACAAAGCGCCCCTACTAGAAAAAACGCATCACGTAATTGGCGTAAGTACTAAAACATGGTATAATTTACCTATTGTACTCCAAAAATTATTTCATGATTATTTTATTAAATTTTGTCGTTGTACGTTGCATAAAATAAGATCTTGTGCCTTTTCAGTTTGAAGCAGTGTTGGGAAACGAGCTTGCCTTAAATCACACTCATCATTTCGTGATCTATAAATGCACCGCGCCAGCAGGTATGGATGCCGATGAGCTCTTTGGGGAATATGTGGGCCATGAAGGTGCTGATTGCTACTTGCCAAGGGAAGAGCAACCAATAAAACCACTGGGGTACTGCATGGGTAACATGGTTTACGTTTGGACTAAGGGTGGAAAGGTAAGATAACCAAAGAGTAACAAACTACCTGTTCGCTACAATTTGCAGAGTTACTAAAACATTTTTTCTATATTACAGCGTATGGTGTTTCCAGAAGGAGTTGACTATCCATTCCCGGACAAAGTTGGAGAAAACAACTATTACTTATTCGAAGTACACTACGATAATCCTGAAGAACTGGAAGGACGTAAGTTCAAAACGGGTGGTCGTGTATTGTACACTGATAAAGGAGTGTAAGTTCAAAAAATTCGTAAGTCAAGATGTAGTTTATAAAATAAGAATGTTATGAAATTCTTGATACTTGGCAGTGGCTATTGAAACAGGAATTAGTATAACGCTTCCTCCAAACCAAACTGAATTCACAATTAGTGGCCACTGCAGTAGTCAATGTACAGCAGCCGGTTTGGTTTAAAACGGTGATGAAGGTGTTCAGATTTTCAACTCTCTGCTTCATTCTCACTTATCTGGGAGGAAAATGAAGGTCCGACACTTTTGAGGGGAGGTAGAGCTGCCATGGATTGACTTTGATAACCACTACGACTTCAACTTCCAGCAGAACAAGCCGTTGAGAGATTTTGTTCGAATCTTACCAGGAGATCAGTTGACTGTTGGTATGTTTTTGGGATTGAGTTCCAGTTATTTAAGTCATTAATGTTTGGTAAATTTGATGAGTTTATTTTTTTTTAGAATGCACGTATGACACAACCTGGAAGAATAATAGTATCACTGTCGGAGGATTATCCACGAAAGAGGAAATGTGTCAAGCTTTCTTATGGTATTACCCGAAACAGAACTTTGATTTCTGCATTTCCGAATATCCTGATGACGTCCACTTCCGAGAGTTGGGAGTGACCGAATGGATGGTGTGAGAGAAAAAAAACCTATAAACATAAGTTTGTGTTTTATTAAAATTATTTATATTGACTGGCGTTAAACTCAATTTTATACAACAGATCCGATCCAGCAGTAGATGGGGGGCTGTTTAAGTACACTATTGAAGAACCTGCCGAATTAGCTGGTGTTATTTGGAGGTGTTGAATACCAAATTCCCATGGAATGAGACATTTGTTAGTGACTATGAGCGTAGGAGAAGGTACAGTGTTCATAGCACCAATTGCATGGCTAAGTATGGAGGTAATGATATTAGCGTTCAGTTTCCTGACGACTTTGTGAAGTACATTCCCGAAGACGTATGCAAACGGGTTGTTGAACCACCACCTGGAGATAACGGCAGCAATATGGTTTTCTTGCCAGTAGTCACTCTATTGACTAGTTTGTTAGTTGCCGTTTCATCGCAATTTTAATTATGGAATATGTGTATCATTTAATAATAAAATATGTATATGTATACCCGATAATGCTCTGCAAAATCATTGACCTCCAACAACCAACCCCATGAAAAATTATCATATCAACTACTGCCTTCAGCAGACTATAAGATCAGCGTATCATTAAAAAATAAACCGGCTATGCGGAAACTTGTGGCGGCTAAATTATTATGACAATAATACAGAAAAGGTAAGTGATCATGTTTTAATAAAATAAAGATGATACTTTAAAATAATAGCCAAAATATTAACCATTCACACACATTTCCACCAAACCAAAATATTGGTGGTTAGACAGGTAATGAAAATACATACCATCTGAATAATTGGTAAAGGTGACGTATATGAGTCATTCTGTTAGATTTTATGGAACTAAATATAAACTCATGTCTCTTGGTTGGAAATTCAAATCATGAAAGAATTTGGAAACAGAAAAGAGAAGGAACGGATGCTTAATTGTCAATGTCAAATTTGACCAGGTTTTGAAGAAACAAGTATTTATGAATTATTGTCGATTATCTCATTAGTTAATAAAAAGTTAGAAGAGTTGATTTTGATCAATTACAAATTTTGGGCGTAACTCACAATAATTCATAGTTTCACATAGCCCCATTTTCTACCATATAATTTATACAATCTGTAAGATTGATTATACATACCTGAGTGTGGGTATGAAATGATACTTTGGCAAGGATTATCATTAGAAGCGTCGAGCAATGCACGAGTTTCCTTCTCAAGTGGTTCGGGAATGTTTTTTTATGCGGAAAAAGATATAATTTAACCATGATCTGATCTTATTTCGATCTGGCTCTTCAAGAAAGAAATGGAAAAGTATGCAACTTTCGGTATAAACAAAAAGTTTTCTTTTTGGTCTTGCATCAGATCAGACATGACGTGGCAGCTTAAAATGTTCACAGCCAATAATTAATGGTGCCGTTTTTCGTAGCTTTTTTACTGATTCCAAGATTTGATTGGTATCGATGGCATAATATATATGAATCTGTAGATGAGCAATATTGTGCAGAATTCATTCAATAGCACAGCAGTTTTCATTCTAATGATCAAATTTTGAGAAAGAAATCGAACATCTGAAATGGCTATATGAATGACGTATATGAAATAGTTTCTAAAAGCCAGGCTGGGGTAAAACCTTTAAATTGGCTACCCGTCCCTCAGCAAACCAGACTTGTTAAGCTTCCATCAGTAAGTAAATTGTTTTTTAGCAACTGAAAAAATACACATCTGTTTGATTCTTCAAACTTTTAGCGAGAACAAGACTTGTTCCTCGCCCCCAAATTTGCAATGCCTCGCGTGCAACAATACCCGCTGTTCAGATGAAGACTGTCCTGGTATTTGGAACATTTGCTGCAGACAAAATTGCGGAAACTGATGCAGTACTTCACTTGAGCGTTCTGGATAATAAAAATAATGTAGAGTAGCAATGTATAGAGTACATCATTCGATTCATCATTTACATTTACACATTCCTTGATCCGTTTCCGTATTTATTTTAAAGACATCATTATGAAAACCAAATATTGCACGAATATTTATCATTTTTTGTTTGTACTTTGATGATGTTAAAAAATTAAAGCTGAAGCGTACAATTTCCATTATATACAGGTCAGTAATTTCTGTGTCCTTTGTTACTCAAGAATATGTTTCCACACAAAATGTATGAAAATTGTATATTTTTGAGTTGATTAGGAGTGGAGTCATATTGCAAGCTTGTAGATATTAGGCGTGTAGAACTTTTCGCTATTCTGAATTTCATTCCCTTACATTTGTGTTTAGTTGCATTGCATGCTAGCATTCCTCTAGAGATTTTGCTATGCAAAAACAAGTTTCCTTCTCCCGATCTTGATGCCTTTGTCCACGAAGTTATGAGTCATGTATGAAAGTGTAAATTTATATAACGGAAGTCGAACCTGTGGAAGCTTGCTTCAAGGTTAAAAACAAAACACCACTGTCATCTTGAAACATAGTATCTTTTCTTTTTATGCATAATACGGTATTATGACATGACAAAGTCGGAATATTTCTTATTTCAATACCGCTACTCCCGTAAACTGCTAACTGCTTTATATAGATACAGAGTTATAGTGTTTACACTTTGAGTGGTGAACACGATACTTTCAACCAGTTCGTCTTACCTGCGTGTAATGTAGTAGAGTATTCACATAACACAGGTTATCGTGTGGCGTTAAAAAGGAGTTTGAAAATGGGTTTACCCAGATATTTTTGCATGAATGTCAATACATATACACAACTGCATTGCAGAAGCGCACAAAACCACATGACGATAAGTTAAAACTTATGTCTTGTCTTTCACTTAAATGTGTAATAACCATCTTCTTCTCATTTATTTCCTTTCTTTGTCAATATAAGTGTGTATCATCTATGTATTATCAATTGAAATGTACATAGAAACCCCGTGTATGGTAGTTAGAACGTCATTAGTTTTCCGGATGTTGCATTGAAAAGAATGTTTTTGAAAACTGCCGATATTGTTTTGCAAAAGCAGTCGCAAAAACGTTTGGCTTGTACATTAGTTTTAAAAATTTGATAACTGAAATAAATTTTATTTTATGTAGTTAAAAAATTCCACTGCATATTTACATTAGGTGCCGTTTTAAAACTGATATAAGCAGTGCATATAAGTTATAAAACACTCAAGTAGTTAACCTTGCACCACCACTTTTACAATTTACAACACTTTTCTCACGTAATTTTTTACTGTAATTAGCTCACAACAATCTTAGCTTTCGTCGATCATTTTATTAGAAAAGATAAAATACACATATTTGATAACACAAGAAACATGTCGGCAAGTGTCAGCAACGCCAACGACATTGGCGTTACTGACTTGGAAAATGATCACGTATTTGTAATACATCCAAAGCTCAGGAAAGAGTGTAGCCAAAGCTCTCAAACACTTGAAACAGAAGTTGGTGGTAGTTCTCAAAGCATTGACACGAATCATAGTCCGGCTCAACATGACATTGAACTGGGTATTATAAGAAATATCCTTTCACCTGGCTCCGACAACGAAGATGAACATGTGCTTGTCATACATCCCAAACCTAGAAATAAGCGAGATTCTAGCCGAAGCACACAAGGCATTGAAGATGGTACCAGCAACCCAGCTCATACTGACGTTGGAATGAGATACATGAGAGATGCAGAACCTTCTGACCCTGATCACACTTCATGTCAATTTACTGTAATGGGTTGTCTGCGACGGATGCAACTGTTCTGCACAATAAAAGACAACGAAGTTTTTAATTGGACAATAATGCAAACATGGTACAACATGACATTCCTTCAGTGCGCTGTGCCATTCTACATTCGCCGAAGCAAGGAGTCTGGAGAATATGAAAAGGTTTCTTTTTTGCCACAACAGGTAATTCAGGTCTTTGCCACTCTAATTTTATACTTCCAGTTTCAATGAGTTACGGTTTGGAAAAAGTTATCGGTGCAGCAACTTTCACTTTACTTTTCAAAGCGGCTGATGAAAATTAGTGCAATTTCGATTTGTCATATTATAGGTGCTGTGGACGCTTACAACAGCATTGCTAGTCTTGGAGATGTTGAGCTGGATCCCAATATTCATTAGCAGTCTGGATGAAGAGCCTAACCCATACGTGTATCTAAGAATGGCTGGCTTTTTGTCGGCATTCATACTAAGATGCTGTTTCCTTAAACTAGTCTGCTGTGGTGAAAACCAAGTGCTTGAGTACCTGAACATCAGTTCAAGACTACTGGATATCATTCCTGATAAGAATCGTTGGTTGATTACATCTAGAACCGTAAGAATATATTTTGGTTTGACCATTTCTTTGAAATACTTTTAAAACAGGCTTAATTTTTTCTTATATTTGCAGGTTATGGTAGCTAGTTCAATATCTGTTCTTGTACTCAATACGATATCTGTCATTTTGGGCTTATTGACCCGAGTCTACCTTGAAACTTCTGAGTTGGAATGGACGGGGAACGGGTTTCTCCATACATATGCATGCTTTGGAAAACACGTTTTGGCATGGTGGATCCCCAATAGTACGTGTACTGGTAACGAAGAAGTCGGAGAACCGGAAGTGAGTGATATATTTTACGGAGTTTTTGGAATTATCACATGTGCCAATGGACTGATGAGTACCAACAATGCCATACTTTGCATTCTGGCATGCACTTCTACCTTGTGCATTGCTGTTCTATGCATTCGACATGTGGAATCTGTACCGATATTGGAAGTATATAATATTCTGAAGGATATTGCTAACATACTTTCTACCACGGTGGGAACAGTATTGACGATGTACATGATTTATTTCGCCCTTTCAATGCCGGACTGGATTCGATTAGCATTCCAAAGTCACAAACTTGTGGTCATATCAGTGGCAATCAATCTTCTTGTACTACTGACAACGAAATTCCTAGGCTGTGTAGCTACACTTCAGGTAATCTCTCTACGTTATACAACTAGTTTTTTCTAAACGGTGACAAGTAACTTTCTTAGCAAATAATCTGGTTTTTCAGTTGCAGTTATGAAACCAGTTGAAAGCAGAACATTTTGTACTAAAAAACTTTAAATTTGATTTTTTATGCAGATAGACAGAACAAAGGCTGTTTTGACTGGGCTACAAGGAGTTTCAGAATTGCCAAATGAAACCAAACAATTTACTTCAATGTTTCACACAATATTTCACAACTCCGTGGGGATTGGCTTCCCTGGCTTATATGTGCTGAATTTTCGCCTGCTTTTTAGTGTAACTGTGTACATAGATGGTTTTTTATTTGATATATAATGATTTTATACTTTTTGACTGTTTACATATGTATTTATTTTTCAGTATTTTGGAATCATTGGCAGCATAATTGTGGTTATTCACGAAACGATGAAGGACATGGAAAAATCCAATGATGACTAAATTTTCTTTGCAAAATCTGTCTATTTAACATTGAAGACCGTGACCTGAAGTAGGCGGAACTTTGTAATTGCTTACTTTTCATTACAGTGTAGTTATAATAGCTAGTTATAATATAATATATAATTAATAATTTTTGGCTAGAATCACTCTAACAGTAATCTTTAATTTACATATTCCATAGTTAAGTCTTAAAATTTATTAATTTCATCAAGTCTTGAATAACTGATGTAACTTCGCAAAACGCTGAAAATTTCATTTAGATAACTATTATATTCATTCTCAAAGAGTTAATACTCATGATCACGTTTTACTGTTATGATTAACGAGTGATCATGATTTGTCGTATTTCCGGCCATATAACGGTATGCACATGTTCTACTAGTCATTCATATGCCCATGTATATATGAATCACATGCTCAAATGTAGTTGTAGTGAACGCACTTATTCATATAGAATAGCCTACAATCGAAGAATAAACTGTTAGCAATACTAAAGTATGAATAGCTACGCATAAAACTAATGACAGTAATTAGGTTTACTGACAATAGTTCAAGGACACTCAACGCTAGAGCTACTTTTGTCATATTTTGTAAAGTCATTAGTCACACAACCGAGATTAAAGAACAGACATAAAGAACGCTCATAATACTTTAAAAACCGAAGAATGGCTTCGATTTTCCAATGGAGAAATATAATTGGAACAGCAATTATTTTGCTACTGGTGGTACGTAAACTAAATGTAGTGCAATCAAATGTTTTTAAGGGAATTATATAATCAAAAACTATTTCTAGGCAGACCATGCGATTTCTGACGTCGTAAAAAAACCAAATAAAAAGAAAGTTAATTTCGTGCCGATGCCTGGATAAAAGGAGGGTTGTGACAACGAAATATGAATTGCAGGCATAGCTTTATTAAAACCTCTACCATTTAAATCAAATGACATCTGTAGTAAATTAAGCAGTAAATAAACAAAAAGTTAATTAACGAATTCGTATGTCTGTTTTTTACACCGTTTTTTTCAGCACGCTAATTCATTCCTCCATTTGATACAATACTAAACTAATCAAAAATATTGTGGAATCATTTGGAGCACACAAAACCATAAAAAGACCTAATTCCGCTGTACTTGCTCAGAGAATTAAGAAATTATCGAATGTAATCACTAAAAACTAGTAATTAAATACCTTTAGCTCAATAATAACTCAGATAAAATACTTTACATCTAAGTTGATTGTTTTGCTCGCGTCAGTTTTATATTTTTTTGTGAAATTCCGGAAACTTATTACGTAAATGCGTAATCAAACATGTAACTTTTTGAAACAACATTGCCGAATTGTAGTGACCAGTTTTATATCTATCGTAACGTAATTAATATACAGCTTCAATCATAATTTGCAGAGCTGAATTCTAATACCAAAGGATACTTATGATAAGTTATTAGGATAATAAAACAGAAGAATTGTGAGTTAACATTATTGCACATTAAATTAACGTCAGTAATTAGTAATTAGATTGTTGTTGAGAGAAGAAGAAGAGAGTTGTTTAACACTACGATAGATTCTTAATTCAATTCATTAAGCTTTGTAAATCAGCCAGCATTAAAGTCGTGTAGTTCCTAAAACCAGTAGTCAAAAAGCTATTGAAGCTTTAAAAGAACTAAAATGATTTTAACTTTCCAATGGAAAAACCTTTTGCTTGCTGCTATACTATTGCTATTGGTGGTATGTGAATTAAATCAATTAAATTATTCTGGTAGTGAATTTTTGTGGAACCTAATTTATTATATGCTGTGATAATTAAAACCTCAATCATTTTTAGGTAGAACAGGTATTTTCCGGTATCCTCGATCATCCTGCGCCAAAGCAAAAAAAGAACCTTCAACAACCAACCCCATGAACAATTATCAACTGCCTGCCAGCAGAAGACTAGACTGTAATATCAATGTATCATTAGCTGAGTATTAAATAAAACCTGTTATACGGAAATTTGCTGCAGCTGAATGATAATTATAATAATTATAAAAATTACATGGTACTTTTTAGAATACCAAAATATTAACAATATTCAACATCTGTCCTCCGATTGGTTTTATACTTTTCAGTTAAAGAAAATTAAAACTGCAAAACGTTCAGTATCCCTCATGAAGTTGATAATGAGATTTAGGGTATTGAGATTAGCCCCTTTCAAAAAAATTTCATGTAGTAACTTTCACACACACTTCCACCAAACCAAAATGTTAGCGGTAAGACAGGTCCTGTAAGTACATAACGTTTGAATAATTGATTATATTATAATAGCATCATTCTGTCAGATTTTATGGAACTGAAGATAAACTTACGTGTTTTGGTTGGAAATTCAAATGATGAACGAATATGGAAACAGTTAGAAAAGAGAAGGAATGGATGCCCAATTGGCAATGTCAAATTTGACTAGCTTTTGAAGAAACAAGTATTAATGAATCATTGTCTATTATCTCATTAGTAGAAGGATTTCACGAGTGAATAAAAACATAAAAGAGTTTGATTTTGTTCAATTAAAAATTGGACGTAACTCACAATAATTCATAGTTCCAATGTACAACCTTAGTGTGACAGTAAAATTTTACGTTTGCTAGGATTATCATCAGAAGCGTCGAGCAATGCACAAGTTTTACTTCTCAAGTGGTTCGGGAATGTTTATGATGCGGATTTAATCTGTAAAAAAGGTATTGCGAAGGATTGCGAATCGGCTACCCTAGTTTATTTGTACTCAATTTTCGTTTACTATTTAGCGTAAAATGACTAATTTTTAAAAACGCATATTACTCTTATTACTTAAGATATTTTATGGCTAGATGCTAATACTACTTTTAAACCTCTTTAATTTTCAGTACTTTGGAATCATCTGCAGCATAATAGTAGTTCTTCACGAGACCATGAAGGATATGGGAAAGGTCGATTGAGAAGTTCGCGTAGAAAATCAATAATAGCAGCTACTGATAATAAAATAATAATTCATTAATAATTGTACCTTTCTAAATATAACTTTTTTAACTGCTATATTCACAGCGTCTAGTTAACCTATATACATGGGACATATTATTACATAATACGAATCTCTTGGGGTGTCAGTACGACCGAATGCACATATGGCTCATAAAATTCTCGTTGTGTCTGACCTTGTCAGTTTGCCTACGTCACGTAGCTCAATCAAGACATATATGCAGCATTTATAATTATATAAATGTAAAGTTAAATTAGTTATTAAAACGTATGTTTTTCAGGTATATACATTGCACATTGTGCGATCGCGACAAGAAATAGCATGGAATTGGTTATCCGGGTCGGTTTTTGCTAAAATTTCGACTGCTTTTTTGTATTTGCCATAATCCTCAAACAATGATATGCTAAAATATTACAGTCGTATGTGAATATTAACTTGTTACAGTTCCCCTGCTCTTACAGCTTTTAACGTGTAATTAGAATTATAGTAGTTATACCTGAGTCCACAAAAGATCTGGAAAACTACAACCTGGAAGGCTAACAAGTAAGCTCAAACAATTTAATGTTAAAGCGTTCTAAAGGACTAATTAACTTTTTTGCTGCAAACGTATCTTAACAATTACAGCTGTATGCGTCATTTTAATTAATTTCAGGCATCCGTCATTCAACGTTCAATGAGATTGATACTTGGCCATGCTGTATACTGAATAGATCTGCAATAAAACCAATTAAAGAAAAAAAGGTGTGAATACAATGAACAAAAGAGAATTGGTAATTATAAAGTACATAAAACTTATGAATTTAGTTAGTTGCCCATCCTTTGGTTTTTAATTGGAATGTTTAACTAGTTCATTAACATTCGAATTCATTCTAAGAACAATTTTAGCATTAGTGCAGACAGTGAAAGGTCTCTACTTTTTCATTTAAAACTGAAATCGGATTCACCTTTTGACTTATTTGATCTTCAACTTCAACTGTTCCAATAGAAACATTTCATACAATTCATACAATGAAAACTATACACAGCTTACTGCCATCCACAGGATGAGCAGAGATAAAACGCAACTGGACATTAACACGAGCCATTGTCGTCGATCGGTAAAGTACACATAGCAGTGATTCCCGATCGCATTGGCATTTCCTGTCCAAACGATTCAAAAGTGAAATTATTATTATTATTATTCGTTTATTTAGATTTTTCAAATAACTTGTCTTAGGCAGAGACACTACACGTTCATGTCTCTGAAGATGACAGTGAAATGATATTGTTTATCCACGAGTACAAGCAAATGCAATGTATTCTATTTTAACAGGAAGGCAACGTGTAAGGTAAGTGGGTAACTTTGCAACAATGGAACAAGACTGAGATTGATTTCCAATGTGATTGGTGTAGTTTGAATGTAACTTGAATTTTGTAGATCATGAACCACTTTTATTCGGATGAGTGTTGTTGCAGCTGCTCGCTATTGAATTCAGTTCTTCAGCTAAAAACAGAAAAGAAAGCCTACATATTAGTTCTATTAAAACATAGACTGGCATACGACATATCTACGCAGTGCAATAATTAGTTTTGGAATAATACAAAACGCAGCGGTGTAAAATTAAAACATACTTGTGCATAAAAATGTAATGAAAAGAGACCCAGAGTCCAGGACAGTTGATGGTTTTTAAACCCAAAAAAGTATGAAATTCCGTTTCCTTTACAAATTGCTTTAATTTTTATGAAAAATCGTCGATGTCAAAGCACATCCCAACTTTGGTCTGTGATAACTTAACTCATTATCTTTGTGAGTATCTCATCATGAATATTATTTCACGTTTTACCTCTTCCTTTCCTTTTTATCCCATTCTGTTTTGACGCTTCAACAACAACTCAACTAAAAATCCACAGTGTCAGCAGATGAACTTTAACAAATTACTCTTACCTGCTTAAACCCCATTCGTTCTTATATCTCATTGTGGTTATACCTCCAAAATTCTTGATGAGATTCATGAATTCCAGAGAAGTTCTCGGTTTCACATTTCACTGAATTTTTCAAAAGATTCCACTCCATTCCATCCACCAAGGCTCTTTTTCTTTGCTGCATAAATATGTGCATGAAATACAACACGCTTCATGCATCCACAAGACAGCGCCATGAATTCAGTTAGCCTGGATGCTAGTTAGCATCAACTTTGGAAACAAGCTCACAAAGAAAAATGATCTGAGAATGGGAAAGTAAGTGGGGGTGCAAATAAGTGTGGAAGTTGAGAAGAAAGGTCATTTTTAACCAACTCAACACGAGACCACTGAATTTGAGTAAAAAAGGAAAGAAAACTTTTTCCTTGGCTGATGCTAATCTAGTCCATTTTTACTTGTCAGCTTGATCCTCAAAGTTGACTCTTTTTCGTTAATTGTTAGAGCACCATTATGGTTGGAAAATGAAGAAATTTCCTATGCTACAGTTAGGCTCTCCTATCGATCATATTGAAAAGAAAACTAAAATATAAAATATAAAATGTCCTCAGAATCTACGATAATATTGCATTATAGACTTCACGTAAGAAATCCTGACAGCGTCTTTATTACACATATTTTAAAATTCATCGTGTAATAACAAAAATCAGTTTAAAATTAAACATCAAACCCTTTTCCCGCATTACAAAGGCCCACATAACTTTCCTAACTGCCAAACAATCATCGAGAAGGTCACAAGGTGACCATTGCGCTTGCTGTGCTCATGATACTTTTGAAGCTTCCTCAACCATCTTTTGACTTAAGGCTTAAGCTCTTTTCGACTTAAAATCATTGATGTACCTATCTCAATATATTATTTAATAACCGGCCCTAAATATTGTGGCAGCGTCTACGTACATAAAACTGAACCTGTGATGTAATTCATACCGTTATTTTTAGCGTGTGTATAAATTCTCGAGCTGCCCTCATGCATCCTTCCAACCTGTCTA
>JAQGAP010002934.1:0-13679 GCA_034697805.1 Orchesella bifasciata | reverse complement strand
ACCTGTTTTTTATACCTATGCATTCTCCCACTTTAACTGGTGCTACTGACCAGAAAACTGAATATTCAAAGGATGCGCATAATGAATTAAAGTTGGTGATATCCCTTCTCTCTCCTCGTAACGAACTACTACACTTAACTAATGGCCTTTGTTGTGGTTGACTACTTGGGCTTAATGAGAAATAGAAACCGGAACAATTCATGTGGACGGTTATTCGAGCAGAGCGCAGTAATATATATTTTGGATTTAAATTGAGCTGCTCAAGCCTTCAATAACAAATTGGTTTGCCTTGTCATTTGTTTCCAATTTGAATTTGAGAAAACTTTTCTGTAAAAAGAAAATGAGACCAATACAATAATCATGCAAAAACAGAAAGTCCCATTCCATTCATTATCCAATAGTAATCTTTGTTACTCCATTGTGAAATGGTGATTGCAGGCAATAATGGTATAGTTTGGTTGTGCAGCTCATTTGCATAAACAAAAATGAATCAGTAGTAGGCATAATTTCTTGGATAATGTAGTTTTCCATTTATGCTCCAACAACTTCATAAAAACAATCCTATCGACCATCAATCAAAATCAGAAGGAAGATATTGAGTTTGTAATGAACAATCAACCAATGTATGTTAACGTACTTGCAGAAAATCAACTGAACTGATCGACTTGCCCATCAATAATCATAGTCCAGTAAGTAGGCAATTCAGTTTGGAAAACCTTCATTTCATTCATGCGTTAACTACATACAACTTAAATGTAATAATTATTATTCCTACTGCTTCATCATCAACTTTTGCAAATTACAATTGCAATTCAATCTCAATGAATCCAGTGAGGAAATATTTTTTTATCAGCTCCATTCAGTTGCTGCCCTTGAATATCCTTGTGTGAATGCACAAGAATTATTTTTTACCGACCACAAAACATGTTCTTAAGAGCTCAGAGTGCCAAAGCCAGGGTCAATTTTTTATTTTTCCCATCGTCTTGTTGAATAGGGCACAAAAACATGATCATCTTTGACGTATGCATTATGCTGTCATACTATTTGCCATTTGCTAAATAGCAAATTTCATAGCTTGTATTGAATAACAAAATTGTTTTCAATAATAATGGATGTGCATTCATGACAAAGTAATACAATGTGCTACACTAACAATTACATAAAAAGCAACTGAATAAACACACCTCATGGTGGTATTGTTAAAGTTAAAAGCGGCACCTGTACTACTTCAAAAGTGGCATGTAAGGCATCGACAATAATTATTCTCTTTTATCAAGATAAGATTTCAATATCAAAAACTCCAAGCGTTTTTCCTGTTCTTTCATGCAATGCCATGATAATAGGTTGGATTTGCACTTGGCAGAAGATAGAGACTGCCTACCTCCTGAAGTTTGGTTGGAGTTGGAGCCAGTGCAACAGGATAAAGGTTATCTATTTACCGCAACTAACCAAAGAACCAAGGTCATCGTGATGAGTTTTTTTCGCAATGTGTAGTAGAGTATAGTACCTGTCTTGAACAAGACAAAGACACTGGTTTTTAAAAAAGAAATTGAATACTATGTACCTAGAAAATATGCAGCGTGCATACAAAACAAGTATAATTTTGCGCACACGACTACGACGACGGGACGAGTCTGCTTTGACGTTGATGATGTATGCAGTTAGCTATTTCTAGAATTCTACTGCTTCTATCCTGTGAGTAATGAAATCATCCTGATTTTGATTATAACTATATATTTAAAAAACTTTGATTAAGTGCAACGTGCTCCATACTTTTTTAAACTCAAGAATGGAGATAAACAATGTGTATACTGTGCTGAAATTTTGCTGCTCACGGCTAAGTATTTAATTGCGAGTCTCCTATGATATGAAGGACTGATAGCTGTGGAGTGTGGACTGCGATGGAGGAGATAAGCTTATAAGTAGTACTACAGCAGCAGGTGCACAGCACGCAGTAGCAATAAAGGAGCAACGTAAACTACGTATCATTATGTCATCATTCCTTTTTAAAAAATTGAGACTTTCCCATGGAAAACTGGATTCCAGAGTGGCTAAAATTGTAATGAATATCTCACGACTTGGTTATTATATGCATTAACAAAACACAGTTGTATAATAAAACAAAACGACACAGCTGCCGACGCATATCATGAGTTACTTGCCCTTCAATAAGACATACAGAGCCTACAACTACAACTGTCCAAGAATTGATAAATTGCAGAGTAGTTTAATTACAACCAAATCGTGAAACCTCACTCACTTGTAAGAGTAATGAGAGCAAAAACCATTTTCTTGTAGGGCAAAAAAACAAAGAAAAAGTTAATGTGACTGTAGATTTCTATCTCGATTTTAGGGAGTTTGGGCTCCCAATATCCATTTTTGTCACCGATGACAATGAGTCCAATTGAGCAGAACCGGTCATTTTCCAATGAAGTTAATTAATTATGTCACAAATAAATACACAACGCCCAGCAATTATCTGTATCATTGTGAACAGACACTTCCATTTTGAAAACAATAAGCCATCCCAACATCCATTGTTCTTTGGAGTAGGAGCAAATGGCCGGTAGTGACATGTATTGTTTATTTGTTGACTACTATAAGAATAGTCTAACAAAGATTATCAAGCTGTAAAGATCACATTTGACATTTTGTTGTATTCTCAATTCAATCGATTAGCCCATAAATTTCGTCACATTTGCTCCATCCCCAAAAAAAAATCTACCTAAATGGTGCATAATGATTTGACATTTCTTTGCATTTGGACGTAACTTGCATTGCATTGCATGTCAACTAGTATGCGATCATTTTCTTCACACCTTCTTGTATCCATCAATCCGCCACCTCACCTTCCAAATCCTTCAAAAATCTTGTACATAATGCATAATAAGTTGAGGTTAAATGAGCAAATAAATAATTGGAATTGACAGGAGATAACTTTTGTGCAGACGTGAGTGGATGAAGGATGTGTTGAGCATGAGCATATTATGTTACCAACAACACTGCTACAATGCATTGACTCTTATGCCTCTTTTCAATTTTGTTCGAAGGATGATTAGGATTATATGTACCTGTCTATAATCTCCAATGAATTCAAATAGGAGCGGTGGTGGAGAATTCATAATTATGTATGTATTTCACGCGTCTCAAGTATCCATACCCAAGCATGGACTTGAGAGATAAAAGGAGAGAAAGAAGATGACTGTAAGTGATAAATATTTCTTTTTCTCCCAATGATGATGATGATTATTATGACGATGATGCGTAGGCGCGTCTTTAAAGACAATGCCTAGTTAATTCCACACTTCTCTCTTGAGATCACCTTCACAATCCTGTAGGTATACACACAAACTTCGTCATCATATTATCATCATCAGTGCGAGCACATCATTTTTGGTTCGTGTGAATGAATGTATTTACGTCTGCTAATCAGGCCTGAAGTCGTGCACATGGTGGTGGCTGCGCCAAGTGGTATTATTCTGCGTGTAGGTAGGTCGTTTGAAAACGATCGTATGTCATAATCAAAATAATTGTTGCATCACTTCATCACACAAAACAAGCACGATCGGCCCATATTTATCTTAAACGCCGAGTTTGTGTCTTTCAATTCGATCAAACCTATTTGGATTACGATCTCAATTTGTCTCAAAATCTCCTTTGCTCAACTCAACTCGGCCTTGTTGGTTCCTTAAAGTTTAGACAATCAAGAGCAAACTAGTAAAACATGCAGAGCAATAACCAGAACACCTCCATATCAATTTGCTAGATAGAAACAAAAACCCTCTAATCGATAATGGCTATTCATTCAAATCGATAAAAGCAAGTATGTAACCTGCTACAAGCACTGTTCACCTGTTCATTCAGTCCACTTTACCAATTACTTATATATTATTATTAAGTTGCCAGGTTAAGCAATGCACATGTTACTGCACGCACGAACAAATCTATCGATCGTCAATTCTTAATTGGCACTTTACCGGTGAACAAAACGAAGCACCATAATGGCAAGTTTATGAAATTTACAAAATACCCAACAGTTTTTGCAAGCCACAGCAGCTACATGAGACTACATTGGTAGTGGCAACTATTATGGCACAAATTCTTTTTTACTAAAATTTACAATTGGGTATATACTTAAATGGATTAACTCTGATGATGACGATTTGATGACCAGGAGAATTATAAAGAATTACAAGAATTTGCAAACATCATGAGCATGAGGTACACACACATCATCGGACTCTAATAATCCTTCACAATAACTTTTTTATTGCAACCTAAAGCCCTTATCGTGAGTCATCATGCGCACGACAATTCAGTTGTAAAATACTCACTTTTTAACAATGCATAAATATTACCTAGATTTTCTTGTCGACCAAAATCTGATATTTTATTTATTAACTCCTCCTGTAATGCATAACTGTTCATGACTGCATTTACTGCAACAAACAAAACATTCTCTAACACTTTTTACTGTGAGTCACATGCAAATGAACTAAAAATGGGTATTGCAAATATTTTACACGTTTTCTTATCTTTCCTGCTACCACTGCAGTTCATTTTGAATAGAGAATTAGACGTTTTCCCTCACGTGAAGTGCTAATAAAATTGTGACTCGCGTATATGTATACACGAAGAGTAAATATTGAGTCTGCATCGTCATCTTCCATACAGGACAGCCGCCGTGGTTTATGCAAACAAGACATTAATGAAAACCTTTTGTTTATCCACTTTACACCAATGAGCTTGTCAAAAATATGACTAGCAAGGCAGAGGTGTAATTCATTCATATTATTACATAAAGTCCTTTGCTTTTTGTTTATCCGCATTCTCTGCCTTTCATTATATTATGCAGTCATTTGTATAACTTTGATTAGCCTTTCCCATTCCGTCTTTCAATTTAAAGCGAGAATAGGCAGCAACAGATAGTTGAAGGACCTTGTTTTACTACATGCGGCTATAGTGGCTTGCCTACACACATAGGGACAGTGAATGATTGCAGCAATAAAAATTTGGATTACACTACTTGCTGCTTTTCATCATATGCAAAAGCGGTTCACTCGACTCTCAAGAGTTTTACAATTCCTGAATCCACAAAAATCAATCAGGATCGATAAATCAAACCCAAATATTATTCCATTTCAAACCCCACTCATTACTCCAATATAATGCACTTTTTATTCCCTGTTACACAATAGTTCTATGCAACAAAATGCGACTACTTGCAATTATCGCTTCCATTTCGAAAAGGACTCAGAAAACAGTCAGCACCACTCATTTGTCGAAAGAATTTTTTCTCATTTTACAAAATTGACAACCTCTCGATAATAATTAGAGTCTTGTTAAGTTGCCAGAACAGAATGAAACACTGTGACTAGCAATTATCAAAACGTTTGAGTGAAAGAAAGAAAGGAAAAATTAAACAATGTGAGTAAATTTTTGCTTGAATGTTTGCATAGATGGGTTTTTCTTTGTGTATTAAATTACTTTGAAAAGAAAAAAGGCTCAACAGCTCATCATTATCATGATCATTAGCAGCCAGTATCGTCAAGAGATTGTTTGCACCAAGAAAAAGAGAACAATTGCCACAAGTCATAATGATTCCATACATATATTATATTTATAAGCATTTGAAATGTTGTTGGTAGAAGATTGTATTGATCTAAAGCAATTTGGAGTGGTAGAAATTTTATGTCACCTTCGCACTTGCCACTGCCACCGCAGTGACCATTTGCCATCATCAAGATGCATGATGTAGCGAAAATATTTATTACTACTTCTAAACGTCTTCCCCCTTCGAGCGCTTTATGTATAATATGCAATTTTTGCTCAGGTCAAGTGGACCAGACCAGAAAGCGTTTAATGAGCATGAGCACATGGAAATGGTGATGATGCCGAAGACTACATAAAACATGACATGTGATACGCTTGAGTTGACTTTTTGGAAAAGAAGCCTGCTAACTAATGACTGTATTTTGTACAGTTACCACATTTTCTATGCGTTACATGTTAATGAGGATTTTTTTTCGCTACAATGTAATTTATGATGATATGGTCATATGGTTATATGGTCGAACTGACCAGTTTTTAGCTACAACTATGACAATTGGGAACATTATGCTAGCATAACTGTCATTAAATGACATGACATGAAACATGACATATGCCAAAAATGGAAAGTGTAGATGGGTACACGGTTCTATTGCCAAAAAATTTATATTAGACTAGCAAGAGAGAGAGAAAAAAAGCATTATGTAATTGCAGCAATTATTTACCAGGATAATTACTGAGGCTGCCAATGGACGAGAAAAAGTCATTATCCATGTATGGAATGGAGTCGACTGAGGCTGAGAGCCGAACCGGATGACGTCTTCTAGCTGCTTTCAGAGCTGACCATGAGTTCCATCCAATGGACGACCCGAGTCCATTACTATTCTCCACCAAATCTCCGTTACGAAGCTCACTCATTTTTTACAGAGAATTATTTAAGTGTTTTATCCTATAAAACAGTTTGTATCTCGGCACACCACTACTACATGAAGGCAAACATAAACTCTAACAATAGTACATTTGCGTAACAGTTCACTTCATACAAAAAAAAACTAAATTACACTGATTGAACCAGGCTGAAACAGGAAAACGCTTATCTGTTCAGTTCAGGTATCAAAAATCAACAACACAGCGGAAATGCAAATAACAGCACAAAAAAATTTTCATGGCTATTATTTGTGTGTCCATGTGTAACAGTCTGTGTGAGGAGTCTGATGCAACGTAATACAAACTCTTGTCTGCACAGTATTCAAAGTAGCCACATCAAAACTCTTTAAACAAGATGAAAAAGCATACATTCCGGTTCATGGCTCCAACAAATTCATATCATTGGCTTCTGCATGCACACATCACTTCACACAGTCAATTTTTTTTCTCCCTAGTCACATTATCTCAACCTATCAATTGTAAAAACGTTGGTTATGCATGTATTTACGGATTATTCTGCAACTAATATTATTAGGGTATGTCCAGGTAGGTGAAATCTTATTTCCTTCCGTAAGCACGTTTCACATCAAAATCCAGTTACAGCTCCACTGACGCGACATGCGGGGTTAACCAAGTGGAATGCAGAGCAGAGAGAAGCCCCTGTTGAACATGAAAACAGTGATCATATATACATGATGTTCTACAATATAAATAA
This sequence comes from Orchesella bifasciata, assembly GCA_034697805.1. Taxonomy (NCBI): domain Eukaryota; kingdom Metazoa; phylum Arthropoda; class Collembola; order Entomobryomorpha; family Orchesellidae; genus Orchesella; species Orchesella bifasciata. The sequence goes on along the minus strand of JAQGAP010002934.1, from coordinate 6,487 downwards.
CATCAAATACGAGTGAAATTAAACGTGTACCAAAATAAAAATCAAAGCTCTTTTTTTACGTTTGTACAACCACGCCGCGCGCAATAGCCATTGGCAAACAAACAATACACTCTAAATTACAATTAAACCAGTGATCAATCAGATTTCCCCATCATTCTGCCTTCCCGACAATGTAATATCATGTCATGTCACTGTGTCAAACTTTTTCGAGCTTGCACTTGTTTACATGATATAATCAATATATGTACGTACACAACAAAACTTTTTTTTAACACGTCATTCTTCTACTGAACCAAACCTTCATTGTTACGTTCGTGCATGATCTCATTTTCAATTCTTCTTTGCATCTATTATTGCAAAAGCTCATACCCAGAACAGAACGAGAAAAAAGTGTGAGTCAAGGGTGGAGTGAATTGCGTAGTAGTTCTGTAACGTAACTAACACTCCATTTCATCCCTTACAAGAGCAGCAAGGCAATCCACATGAAATTTTAACATTGTTATGATCTGTGCAAACTTGTTATATTGCACTTGCATCAAGCATGATGAGAAAAAAACTGCCTGGTCATGATTCATGATTTTCAGGTAACAAAACAAACTATTGCGTTTCTGAATCTGAAAGTAGTCATTGTATATACACATCAGGGCAGAAGGCTAAAAGTATCTGTTTACCAGAAAGCACAAAAAGTGTAGCAAAAACCCAAATTTTTGATCAAACTCGGATACCTTGACTAATTGTAATTGTACTGTTTGCCCTTTTTGTGTTAATCAATGTAAAAAGGAGATGATGATGTGTGTATAGCTAATGATGATGGCTGAAATTGCATGATGTAAAAGTGGGCAGTCACTCACTCCAACGCTTTTAATTCGTTTACGTCAGAGTTTCCAATCTGGATTAGACATTTTCGATTTCGCTTTTCTACAAAGGATGGCTTTTAAGTAGTAGTTGTGCATCCACTTCAACAATTTTAAATTCTTTCTGTCATCATATATCACAGCATCACCATCATCATGATCATCATCACTATACCACCATCAAATGATTTCTACATTCTTCACAGAAACGCCTCAAAAAGGTGTAAAAGACCACGTTTTTCGTGGTACTCCAATCTAATATGCTTTCTTCTGGCATGACTGACAGATAACAATACAATCAGCGAGGAGAAGCAGTAGCTTTAGCCGCTTGAGATATATTCATTGTATAACAATGAGGAATTTCACTAAGGAAAAATTTCCTTTTCGTATTCATCATGGGCAATCATGCATACGCATGTCTGAATCTATTACAATGTAGATTCTGTACTTGTTCCATATGGTTAATATTACCTATAAGATGCATAATATACAGGTATGTATATGTGACTCCATTACTTTGCTGACAACAATAAACAATGAGAAATCTAAATACCAACAGCAAAAGGTATACATATGCATCATTACGACAAGACAACAAGATCATGAAAAATGTAAAATGTGCTCAAAAGGCTTGTAGACAGATAGCCCAAAATCGAATTCTCCTCTAGAGTCAGTCAAATAAAGCTCGAAGGTAAGATAACAGAGTGAAGTTGAAGAAAAAGTCGTGACAATCATTTAAATCCACTATTTTTTCAACACTAATTCCATACTTATGCACGTCCTCTTTACTTCAGTTTTGCATGTCAAATGTCGAACTGATGGAATGCGATGCTATAAGGAAAGAAAAAATGCGTTAAAGATTGGTTTGGCTATAAAGCTGAAAATTAAACTGAGATATTGAACACGTTGACACCTAAAAACAAGACTCAAAGCTAGAAATGTAAGTAAGTAAATTTACAGGCAATGAGATCCGTGTCTTATTAAAGGTCCATATCATCAACACCTCGTGAAAAGTAAACCAATCCACACCAATCTCTAAACTTGCATTATGCACTAACCCAAAAATAAAGCCACGGATGACAAAAAATACTTTTTTCGAAACGACACATTGCTTTAGGCATCAGTGTAGATGTGAACAATTGAAGAAAATGCGAAATATTGCACTACACCATGCCTCTGCCAGAACAAGAAGCAATTTATTGGCAACTGCCATCAGCTATTGTCAATACTTGTACACAACTAATAATCATAATAATAATAACAATATAACCAAGATGTAAAAATGTAACTTGTGCTTCTTTCTGACTTTTTTAAACTTGCTAACCACGACCAAAATAATATTAATGTTGATGATAATGGTAATTCACGAGACAAGAAAGAGATAACCGTGTCATCCGATGTGAACAAAAGGAAAATGCAGAGAGTACAAGCATGTGTGTTTGCAGTTTGCATGTAATGCATCCATGTATGCACATGTTTAACAAGACTCTTTTTACGCCCGTTGTAACATTCTACTATCAATACAAAAAGACAAATACTTCTTAATCCTCATCTCTTAAAAAGGGGACAAAAAACCAAAACCATTCATAAATATAGAGAGATGCCACAAATAGCATACGACCAAAAAGCATTCACCGCACATTTAAAGCTGTCTACGCAAATAATGTGATAAATTCACGGAGGCTTAGGTATTCCTATCTTTTCAAACTGTCAATTGTCATTCACCGTGCTACTCTCTGTCAAAAAACTAACTGTTGGTATACGCACTAACTACTCTGGCTAAACAAAATGACATGACATTTTATATTTCATGCATGCTTGTATCGTATCAAGACGATATACAACGTTAGGCAACTAAGCATTGCAAATGAAACTGTCTCTTGTACTTACGTAGTATTAATGTATGATGATAATATAGTGGTTTAGCAAAATGTTTGAAAAATGGCAGTGTCTCGTGTCGTTGGATTTGGCAATGTCATTATTACAACCCAGTAGAGAGTAGATTGACAGGCATACAGCACTCGAGTCAGTTTGTCTCATCATATCTTCTTTGTAGCTACGAATAATTATTTCGTTCAAGAACCGTTACGGCGGACAGCAGTAGTAGCTATCTATCAATCAATCAATAGCATAAGTCTCAGAAACCTACAGTAAAATGTTATGGAATTCCAACTAAACGGAGATGATGCATTATAATATTTGATTGACTTTTCAATTTCAACTCATTTTTAACAAATGTTTAAGTGTTTATGTGTGACGTGATGTGAAATAACGTTACACTTTGGGCTTTTGGTTGCGTGCTATTCAAAATCAGGACTTCCGATTGCAATATCGTTTATCGCATGTAACTGCGATGGCCTAAAATACGCACATAATGGGTACATTGTATTGCACACTTCTTTTCAAACCACTAATTCTACGTGTTGCAAAAATTGCAAGGAGCCAGTTTATTAGGTAAACTGTAATGGTTTGCTTACATTATGCCTGTTCAACATTGTGCAACAAGTGCTGTTACTTGTGAAAAATGCAAATAATTGAAAGCAAAATTTTTAAACCTATTTAGCACAGCATCAACTAAAGCATTCGCTCGTATAGCTACGCTAAAAGCGTGTACGCATGTGTAATCTCGTTGGAAAATTCAATCTGCGAATTCCATAAGTGGATTATGAACAAAAGGAATGTATGTAGTACGCACTTGCATATTACTTTATTGCGTGGTAATCAATGATAAGTCAAGTAGAAAATATCTCATTAAATCTAATTTGCTCTATTCATTCAAGTGCCTATGAAACCGTAAAAAACAGCATTTCCTACACAACTTAAGTGTAAAGTTTACTCTGAATTGGTAAATGAAAACCAGGTATGCCATAAAGTTTTCGAGAGTATTTACATGGTACACGATTCGCTAATTTCAATCAATTAACTCTTACAAGTATGTACTATATATTGCAAGTATGTAGGTTTCTCACCTTTGCACTCACTTTCTCCGAAAAAATTAAGTCGAAAATCATACGGAAACTCGATTAACTTTCAAATATGCAAAGTGCACACGAAAAACTGTGGGCCCATTGGCTTTGTCTCTTATGAGTTTTAGGTACACATAACAAACGTAACACAGCACAAGGCAAGGGCACAAACAGTCACTTGTTGCTTCGTCTCCTTCCTACTATAAACCTTCACCACAGCATACCACTCAGAGGCACAGTTTTCTAACCACTAAATTCCACCGTGTCCAGAACGAAACTGAACCAAAAATATTTTCCCAGTCACAAAAAGAATCCCTTCGTGGTAATTGTTAAGGCATCCATCCAGCCATACATATATATATTGCATGCAGTTATGAAATGTGGATTCTCCGGTTACAAACCTAACGTAAGAATTACGTTATAGGTACCCTTTTGAAATGTACACATGCAATGTTCTTTTACACATTCAAACGTTCATGAATAATCTTCAACAGCTCAAACAGGTATTTACGCCTGTTTCATTTCGTTACCCAAAAAAGGGTCCGGTGTGAGACGAAGAAAATGGTCTTATAAACATAGGTTATAGTTCTTTGAAAAAAGGGATCCTGTTGGATCTCGAAGGAACAAAGATCCGTTTTATCATTATCCAAGAAACCATTTTTGTCCAGTTCATCCCCACTTTTTTGTTCTTTCTTTCCTCACACACTCATACGCATGAATTACGATACACAACACTTAATGTTTACTACACAAAGAGCATGAATGGCTTTTAGGTGCATTTTTATTCTCACAACATACCTTCATACCTCAAACGTTTGTGTAAGTTGCTCAGGATTTTTCATGAAGCTTCATATAGTATATGTATGTATGAAAACCCAACAAGGGTTCAAAAGAGATTAAAAATTGGAGAAAAAAAAGAAAAATATTTACGGCTTGATAATAGCATACACACAAGATGGGCACTTGAGAATAGGTTGGAAATCCTTTAATAGGAGATAATATACAGATACACAAATGGAGTGAAAATGAATAAAATGTGCTTGTTACTTTTTGAGTTAGTCAACAAAAATAACACAACACGACACGATAGGAGGATTATGTAGATGTATGATGTCGGCAAAGGAGGCAATGTGTAAGATGTGATGTGCATACCTCGTTCGTCAAACTCTAACTAAATTTTAGTTCATCATCGTCATATCGCCGTGCACATGAGATTTTTGTGTGGTGTTCTTGGCAAGTCTTACGTTACGTATGTTTCAAACTCCTCACTTTATACATTTTCTGCACCTTTGTATGCACATGGATGATAGTTTATACTAGATAGAAGATTCTTACTTTGGTATGTATATTGCGGTGATTCTTTAACTCCTTCATCCTTTCGTCTGTTTCCTTGCTTAGCTTAAAGCTCTTAGCTAGCACCCTACCAAACTAATAGCTAAAAGCTAGCTCTACTATACTCGTTCTGTTACATTCAATTCAGCATTACGTTGAGTTTTGGTTAGAGCCAGCCATAAGAAGTAATGTAATGGGTTGCAGTCATTTGGATATGCATAATATGATTATACATTAGGATTAGTGTTTATGCATGCATAATACAATGTGACTGTAATCATGATATGATATGATGATGATAGTGCTCTGAGGAACAGGTATGTAGCATGATTATTGCTAGGTAAAGTAGTATGCCATGTCTCATCTCATCCGCATGTCCGCTTCTATCTGCACTTCATTGAGAATACTCTAAGGTCGAATCGAATGGATGAGACGATGAAGAATTCTATGAATTTTCATCTTTATGACCAATACAATAATACAAGTTTGGTCTGTTTATACAATCCGAGAGTGACGAGAGTTGGATTTGATTTAATTTAATAGGTTGCCTGACGTAATTCTTGATGCAGAGCTATAAGTTGATAGTTAATTTGATAGCTTTATATATAGACCAAGACCAGAAGAGAATCGATAACTACTGCTATTCACAGAATATAAATTGAAAAAATCTGTCAATCAGATAACTTTAAATTACCAAATGTGACTAAATGTTAATGACTTGGTTGTGCATAATTATTCTTCTGTTCGCATAAAAAATTACGCTGCAACTTTTTTATCAACGCAGGGAACTAAAAAAGTATGAATCAGTTACGGCATAACCACAGGACTTGAGATTTCAAATGTCCACGAATGTCAAGCCACATATCTCTTCACAAAATAGCAAAAAAAAAAATTCTAAAAAGTTACTGATCGCGCCCGGGTTCGAACCGGGGACATTCAGCGTGTAAAGCTGACGTGATAACCGCTACACCACGCGACCATTCCGACAGACGAGCTGCCCGAAAGACCTAGCAGTCAGAAACCCATTGATCGGCATAGCAGTCCATAAAGTCATATCTGACTTGTATTGCGTGTGGTCTGAATCTGGACTACTGGGATATGATGCTTTATGCTATTCCTTAGCTAGCAGCTCACACAAAAACTTATAGCTTCATCTTAGCGGCGTGTGTTGAATTTTATATAAACTAACTGATGATGCACAGTGGCTCAATGGAACTGAATAACGGACAAGGTATTGTGGTCTTAGAGGCTTCGATACGAAACCGATTGCAAAAAACATCATGTCAAAATTCCATTTCTACTCTGAGATATGGCGTTTTAAAGAAGAGGTATTTA
>JAQGAP010002933.1:0-13683 GCA_034697805.1 Orchesella bifasciata | reverse complement strand
CTTGGCTCTTCAACACATTTCAATCTTTCCTCTTCTAAATGCTTCGCTGCTTTTTGACTTAAGATTTCTGCAGGCGTCTCCTCCTTCATTTTTAGATTTTGAAACATGACTTTCAGATTCCTTGCATCCGTTGGGGAATGAAGACGTGTATGATTCATGTGCTGAGCGTGATGAGGTGACAATAGCGGAAGGGTGGCTGTAGTAATTCGACCAGCTGGCAAGCCGTTTGGGCTTGGAAGCGGCGTTTTTATTCCCATCTTCCCGTCTTCAGTACACCTTTTGAGTTGCTTCTGCGCCTCCTCCAATTTTCGTGCAGTTTTTCTCAATAATCTAATTAATTGTATAATGGTTGGCTGTAGAAAACGAAAACGTAACACATAGAGCAAGGGAAAAAATAAATAACAACTTACTTCGAATAGCCTTGAAGTTTTCTTTCCAAATGTTGCCTTTGATTTTCTTTTGCCAGTTCCTGGGACGGACTAAGAACTTTTGTCAACGAAAAGTCCTCATTAGTGTTTTCGATGTAAAGACCATTCCTTACAAATGGATGGTTCAGCAAAGATGGCCAAGTCAGTCTTTTCTGAGGATTCTTTTCCAGCAATCCCTATTTAATATTTAACATCTGATATTTTATCTGGCTTTTATGTCTACACCAATAACTCACACAAACAATGTTTTCTAGATACATAAAATGTGATTAGTTAATTGTGCATCTACCTGAAGAAAGGTCAAGCAATGATCACTAATATATTTTGGCCAATCAATACTCTTATTCCTTATTTTAGAGACTAGTTCAATGATATTGTTGGTGAAAAAGGGAGGATCTCCTTTCAGCAACTCATACAAAATGCATCCCAGTGACCTATCAAAAATTAAAGTACATTAGACTCAACCTTATCCCTTGAAACCTGCAATTGGTTAATATATCATCGCTATGTTCGTTTAGTTTGTCAACCATAAGTCAGCATTGTGGTCATAGGGTTTCTCGTTCACAATTTCTGGTGCCATATACAGCGGCGTTCCTTTAACTGAGGTGAGCATGTAATCGGAAGGCGCCATAGCTTTTGCAAACCCAAAATCGCATAACTTTGCCATTCCATCCCAGCCCAAGAGAATATTTTGAGGTTTAATATCTCTGTGAAGGATCCGATGGGAATGGAGAAAGTAGAGGGCAGAAACAATATGACAAGCTATGCGTTGAACTTCGTTGAGGGGTAAACATTTCCCGGGAGACCTGTCCTTGCACCTTGCTAGATCTTCCATGGCATATTCTGTCACCACCACTACCTGCAACCGGAAAATTAATTTTGTTCGAGTATCCAATTCAATTTAAGGGAATTCAAGCTCCTGTTAAGTAAGTTCTTACGGCATCATCAGTGTTAAATGCATCTAGCATCCGAATTATGTTTGGGTGCTTAAAATTCTTCTGGATCTCGCACTCTTGTCGAAGACTTTCAATTTCTCGAGCATGTTTTCCCCTCTAATTAAACGTACAAATCAAAAAATTTCTTAAACTCCAAAACAACATTATCATCACACCTTTCTATATAAGTTTAATAAAGAATGTGCCTTACCGTGTTAATTTTCTTGAGTGCAACATAAGTTTCGGTATTTTTAACCCGACAAACATAAACGGTTCCAAAGGAACCAGCACCTATCTCCTTCAAATCTTGATAACGGTCCATTGGATTCTCCCTCTCCAAGGTCGGAGGTGCTGGAGGTCGTGGCATTGTTAAAACCCGGGTAGGTGTCAGTTTAACAAACTAAATCGAATCAGAACTAGCTACATATGACATAATGCAGTGTTGTAAAAATCACAGCAAAAAGCTCTGCCAAAGGAGGCTTGAAACTCAGGTGTTGGCAAGGGAATCAATTCTCATTTTTTGTGAGAATATGTTACTAAACAACTCCCTGATACTGTTTTATTGAAGTAATAACAATAATGTTTGATAATAAAATCCTTAACAGGACTTTAACACTTTTTTTATTGTAGAAAATGAAAAGTTGCAAGGCACATTTGTTTTGTATTTGCTATTGGCATTCAATGGAATGTGTTCTGTTTAGGCTTGGGATCTGCTTCTGCTGGATTTGCCACACCGCTATTGCTTGGCTTGCAATATGGGGCGATGTGACACATGTAAATGCAAGGCAAGGGTTTCTACTTGTTGAATTTGACAGGGTTGCGTGTTGCCTTGTGTTGAGATGAGGATGAGGTGCTGATGCTGAAAATAGACTTTGCCTTGAGTTTTAGTAATGTTGGATATGATTTTACAGCCTTCTCTTCCTCTGTCAAAGAGCATTCGTTTCTTTTACGCTTACTTTCGGCTAGTTGTAAAACTGTACATGTAAAATGAACTGTCAAATAATATTTTCCATTTCGGTTTCTGTCTGTCGTCGTTATACACATATTTTAGTAGTGTTTCTTTTTTTTGTCCGTTTTTAGTCAGTAAGTTAGCTTGCCGTTAGATTAATTGTAAGAATTGAAGGTCACAATTCGGTTAGAAAAAAACGAGGCGTTATGATTGTAGTAATTCACTCCATGATAATTAACATTTGATGTCCCTATTGTAGTGTCAGTTTAATACAATTTGTGTAACCAGTAATAGTTTCTAATGTCGCTGTATGAGTGTTTTGCCGTGAGCAGATACATCTGCATGTAATTTAGCTGGTTCTTATTCAGTTTCAAGGGTTTCATTTCATGTATGAAAAGCGATCAAAGAAAGATGGACTTTTTAAATTTAAATTTTATTAGTCATTCAGAATCCCTTGCATTGTGGACTTTATATCAGCTTAGTATTCAAAGCGTTATACGTCATTTTTAAAACAGAAGCGATCATAAGTTTCGCTTTCAATGTAAGAATAATGAGTTGTTACGCTGCAATTGCTACCATCGCTGTGATCATCACTTTCCTTTGTGGCTCACCTATGCCTATAAACTCCATATTTTACTCAAAATTCAATACATTATGTGTACCTAACGTAATTGGTCCGTTTGGTAGCAAAAGGGTATTTACACTTTTATGATATGTAATAAATATGCGTACGCACAAAATTCGCGTTGTTTGTTCTAGCACAGTTATTGGTGGTCTAACACATAGCTGCCATTCAATTGAATTATGTGTTGTACTTGCATAAGTGTTCTTTCTGCTGCCAATCGAAGTTTTTGTAGAACTGATTTATCAAGAAAAACATTCATGAACTTTAAATTTTGGCTTTTAGCAGCGGAGCCAAGTGCACTATAAATGGATTCAATTGATAAACTTGTCAAATTGAATTACAGGCCTTCAGTTTCTTGATTGCTAAATTCTCACCCTTTTGGGAAACCCTTCGGACACAAACCTTTTGATGAATAGTACTTAATAGCTTTCAGTGAGTAAAACAACACTGAATTTCAAAGATAACACTTATTATTAGTTTTAAACAACCATTGGAATAATGATGCATGGTTTACTGAAATTTAACACTAGATATAGTGCATATGACATTTGACCATATTAAATTATTTGCGTTAACAAAATGATACTTCAATCTGTTTGTTAATTTATAAAAAATAACTGAGAAAAGTATCTGCATTATTATTTGATGGAAGCGACAATATTAAAATTATAATTCACTTTAAAGTATTTCTTAGTTGGATGGTTGACTTGTCAGCGTATTATTTTGTGGACTTTGCTATGTATGCGGAAATTGCACAACAGTAGCGAATTTGTATCCAGTTATCATGATTCCAGTAACCTAAATTTTAGCTTATTTATATATGTGTATACTTTACAAGCATAATATTGAATATAGTTTTTTATTGTTTCGTTTTATTTTACATATACATGCATAATTATGCAGCATTTCAGTTTCATCTGAGATTGCCAAAATAACTCACGAAGAGACAAAATATAGAAGTATTCACCTAATTTTTTTGGCAATTTAGCCCTTCTCTGACAACGTAAATGTAGCCCCATTGCACCATGAGTTCAGATTCTACATAATTATATAATTTAAAAATGAAGCACTAGCATTTATTTTGAGTAATAGTGCCTAATTGTTACAGTAAAAGTGTGTCTATTACAATGACTTTATTTGTAACCTGATTCTCACCACAACAGGAAACGGTTTTTATGCGCACATGGCATTACTGGTGCACTATGCACTCTACATAACATCATTTTTTTGTATCTAACGGGTCTAAACGTAATGCACAACATGACATAATATGTCTTGTAGGTAAAAGTGATGCATTCCATTTGATATTAACATTTTTGTAGATAATCATTCTCATTACTTGCAGCTTGCACTATGAGTACAGAATGCATAAACCGGATAAAATGCAATCTCAGTCGGTCGAACATTTAGTAAAAGTTGATAAAAATGTGTCGCTGAAAGACACTATTTTATATGCACATAATAAATACCTATTATATCATACAAATACATGTCTATAAAAATCACTAATTCCTCATAAACTTGATAGGGACGTCTGGTATCTGCACAATTAGAATATAATGAATTCCTTGTATGAACATTTGAGAAGGTAGCTCAACAAAAGTCTACGTAAAAGACTAAAAATCTCAATCAATCTTCGTAATTTTCAACAAATCACTTGATGAATCGAGCTCAATTGTTGGTCAATTCCAAACAGATTTTTAATATGTTCTGTATGTGCTCATCACAGAAGATTATTATTCCATCAGCAATAAACCATAAAAATGGTCAGATTCAATAATGATGAATGATGACATTACATAACTTGTCGGGTAGAATCATGATGATCCTCTTATTGGCAATGCTTATTAATGTTGACATCAAAATAATCGTTGGGCCTGAGGTCACCATTTTACATTAGCATTTTGTGCATTTCCGATTTTTTCCCTTATGCTCTACTTCTGCTGTTCATTGCTAGTTTACCATTTAAATCCTACGTTGCAGCTCGCTACCCTCATCAAAAATGGTAGGTGACTTGCTACACAAAACACGACATGGGACGCAAGACGCCACCCCAAGAGATCAGAGTAAACGCATGATAACTATTGTTATTGTTGGTTGTGTACAGCGGATGCTCAAAAATAATTGTATTATTAGGTATTCAAATAGGAACCATGCCAATTTTGCTTTCCTTTGACACAATAATGAAAGAAGTGGAATTACGTCTGAACTAATAGGGAGCCTTCTTTTGCCCATTATGCAAGATGTGTGCATAATGAGAGACACAAAATCATTTTAAGTTTTAGTTCCACTTTTTTGTTCGCATTTTCATATTTTGTTCAACTTCCACAAATTCCTTCCTGATCCACACGCATCATGAATGCAGTCATTTTTTTGTCTCATTAGTTAAACTGTATTATGTGGTTATATCCGTCAGTTACCAAAAAAAAACTAAACGAATATTCGTATTCCATTAATCGTGAAAAGCGTAAACATCAAAAAGGAACAAAGAGGTAGATTGAGTCTTAAAGTTTTTAAACGTGTGTTCACTACGCATGTCGACATTGTATTGTACCAATAATCAAAGTTCTTAAACTTTATGGTTCCACTAACAACTACGCACCCATGTTTTACAGTCAACTCGGCTATTTCCACATTCATCCTAAAGATAAAAGTGATAAATGAGCAGAAAGGGTTGTGTATTTATGCATAAAATAAAAATTATAGGACTATTTTTTTGTTGTTACAAATTCTTGTGGTCTTTGTACACACATTAGTTAATGGCATCGTATATTTTACCTTGTTTGCTACCATTCTTGATTAGAGTTGCGTTCAATTAGCACTGTTTTTATGAAGGTTTTGGTTCAAAATAGCATAAAACTCTAATGATTTTGATTTACAAATATGTAAACTGTAATTGCCCTCACAACTCTGAGCAAACTCATGTTTCCTTATCAGCAAATCATATTTTTTCTTTTCTCGTATTGAATACTAAATACTCACAGGACGCTAAACGCTAGACCAATTGACTTGATCTTGATCGATCGGTCAGCGTAATAATTCATAAAAATGGGTCTAATCACATATATAAAATCTTGAAACACAGCTACTGATACGGTTAATGGGCAAAGTTGTTGAGAAAAAAGTTTTAAACTACGCTAGCGACTTGCTATACCGAAGCCAGCGATCAGCTAATTATGATCACTATATAGAATAGAATAGCTTTGAAATCTGAAAAGCTATCAACCTCACTTTACGCAGTTGTAGAAAAAAAACCAGAGTAGTTAATATAGTTAGCCGTTTCCGCTACAATTACGCTCTAGCCACAAAAACACATCATCATAGTATTATGCATACCGCAGACAAATTCCAAGAGAGACAGAATAGTTATGGGTACCTACGGTGCGATGCGAACCTTTTACGAACTCGTAATAATGATTAGTTTTACTTAAGGTTCAACAACAAATACCAAAGCATACCTAGCTGCTGCCACCACCACAGACGAAAGTTTTTTGTTACAATTTTCTTTTCTCTCTCTCTCCAACTGCATTCATATTCATTTTCCTATAGCGTCTCTCTGCCTATACAGCTTCTCTACCGCTTCGATTTCAACTTAATTCCTTGTTATTGACGCATCAATTTTTTGAAAACGTATTGCCATGCCACTCAGTCCCTCGTACGTCTTTGGCAAAGCGTAAACTTGATAGATTTTTGGGTAAATGGGGTTTTACCACGTTCGAAAACCTGGCTTAATTACATGCACAATGTGGGGATACCTAACAATGGATTTGGATGTGGATGTAATGGTCAAGAAACTTGGTGGAATGAGCGAACAAGTTGTTGCCCCAAAGCTTTTTATTCGTGGTGGTGTGTACTTGCTCGATTTTATTAATTTTGACTCGCCTGTTTGGGGGGATTTTCCCAATTTGAGTTAAAGTTAAAAGCAAAAGTAAAATTGTACTGCATAACATGATCACTCATCATCACGGATCATAACATTTATCGTATCGTAATACTGACAATACAAAGTATGAGTGTGGAGCTAACGTAATGAATGAAGATACATACGAGTTTTGCTTGTTACCGACTGACGCGATTATGCTACAGTTCTTGCAACGCGAGACGCCATGTGAGTGTGTGCAGTGCAGTGGCACATGTACCCTTTGATTGCACATATCCCTTCATATCGCATTATTATCGTGCGTTATCAACAGCACTCATTCACAATATGGCACAGTAGTGTAGTGCAGAAAATAATTAAGGTTTTTCTTAACTCAACATATAATACATGATATTATCATTTTACTTTTAAAATACGCCTTTGTTGCTCCTTCTGTAGAAGCACATAGGTAAAGAATATATATAAGGCTGAAAGTAAAACTGAAACTGAATCAGTTGGGATGATGATTGTGTCATAAACACTGCATTTTCATTTTCTGCTTTCAATTCCTCTTGAGCTTGTGGCGGATTCTGACTCAGTGCCGAGTGTCTCGAGTCTAATTGTTTGCGACTGTCAAAGTTGTGCCTGGAAACTGAGTTATCGTTCAAAAGTTGACAGATTTATTGGTTGTGATGGGAAAATTAAATGTAAGTTTTCATATTATTTTAAACGTGGAATGTGAAATTGAGGTGGTTATTCGAAAAAAACCATGTTGGGATTCCGACAAATGAAGATGATTGTCGTGCGCACATGGTTAAGTCAACAGTGTTTGTTGCCATGATTTTGGTGTAATTTGGCTAACGCTAACAGTGAGACAATTACTTGCGCAGATACCAGCGTTGCTGATAGGATGGCTGGCAACAATTGCCAGCGGAGACATCATTTATGGGAAGCCAGCCGGGCTAATGCAGCAGCTTCAACAACCATCCAGCTCTGCAGTGTCTCCAACTGTGGCTCAGCCCAATAATGGAAATAATGAGCTACTTACAGGAGCAGAAAGTATTTATGGCCCATACGGAGGTCATGCTTTTGGTGGTCAACACGGACTTGGGCATCATGGTGGGTTAGGAGGTGGTGGTGGTGGAGGAGATTTAGCCGTTGTGGTCACAGGAGGGTACAAAGTTGCCGATGCTCCCCACCACGGTATTAACCATTGAAAAATGGATACCAATGCATAATCTTGTGGAGCTATAGTCGACTAATGGTAATCTATGTCGTGCAGGTATTCAACATGGTCTTGGTCTTGGTGGTCCCCACGCTTTTAACGCCCCTCATGGCGGCCATATCCAAGGAGGACATGGAGTTCCTCTTGGAGGCCATATTCAAGGAGGTCATATTCAAGAGGGACATGGTGCACCAATTGCCCATCATGTACCTGTTGTCGAGCATCAGCATGGAGACATTGGTGAATATCAATTTCCTGGGGCTCAACTCCAACATGAAGGTATCGGACATAGTCATCATCTCTAATTATCCTTACCGAAAGAACTTGAGACATACTCTGAGCAAATTACAATTCATTTTAATAACTTTCCTTATAAAACTCTATAAATGAATTCTGTCATAGGTCATTATGGTCATCATCAAAGACATCACCAAGGAATTCATCAAGGGCACCATCTCAGAGGATATGGCTACCACGTACCAAGTCATGGATTATTAGGGCATCATCATCAAAGAGGACATGGTGAGTCAAAGTTTAACAATTTGAGTTTGCAAAGGTAGTTACTAATCAATCGGAAATTTCGATAGGATATGGCCATCATTACCATCACCGCCACCACGGACAAGGAGGGTTCAAGCCCATTTTGGCACCCGTCTATGGTGGTATGTCATTGCAACAATACAACAATTTATATGTTGAAGATGGAAAACTTTTAAACAATTTTAAATTACAGGCTATGGGCATGGGCATCATCTAAGACACCATCATCAACAAGGTATTTGTTAGCGTTAAGAATGGTCAAATATATATTTATGCGTGGATGTTAGCATTTACCAATATGAATTTCAGGACTTGGGCATCATCATCTTCAAGGACACGGCTTAGGTGGATTAGGCTATGCGGGATAAGCCGTTGCGAGCTTTTAAGTGCCATATAATACATTTATTCACCAGTTTTACAGGCCTTCCATTTTGTTAATGCTTCAATTATTGTTAGCTTAGTATTAATAGATATAGTTATAAGTTTGATCTCGATTTTAAAAATGAAGATCAGATTCTCTAGTGAAAATAGTAAGAATTTAAATAAACAATTATTATAGAATGAAAAGTACTTACTTAGTTTAGACATTATTTCATATTATTTTAAAGTACTGTTTTCTACAAATAAAACACAGATAATTAAGGTAGACCCCAAATTTTCAAAAAGAAAGAAAACACTAGAAAAAGTACCCCAGCTCAAAAATTCATTCACACACTATAAAATTATTATAATTCATAACAATTTACCGTTTAACCATAAGCATAACAGGAGCAGAAGAAAGTACAAGTACTAGTTAGGATTACCTGGCAAAGATTTTTATTAAGTAAAGATGCAAGTGTTCATTCCGTTGGTCGACGGTACACAACATCAGGATAACAGATGGATCGATAGATAACCTTCTTCAGGTTAGGCAGCTCCTGAAAAGCCCATTTACAAAATATGTACTTGTCCTTGTCGTATTCCCAGTCTTCCGAGTCCCAAATCTGAAACTCGAGTACTTCCAAGTTACGGCAGGAATCATGGAGGAACTGGAAGAACCATTTCTCATGTTGGTGCATCATTAAAGTACATATTTTCTTGATGTTAGGCAACTGCCGTCTCCATTTAGAATTCACTCGAGTATCAGCATGGGCTGCTGGGCAGGTGAATGCAATCAATATTTCAAGAATCTCGAGTGTTCCAGCCACATTGTTGACAAGTCGTAAGATATCTCCTAGTAAATAGCTGTTGTTCAAATGACCGTCTTTATTAAGCCCTTGAATAGCCAGATGTTCCAGATTTTCTAGTTTCACCATTGCCAATTTAATTAATGATCGTCTGTCGTCATCATATTCCAGTTTGAGACAGCGAAGGTTGTTCATAGCCACGTTTAGGAAAGGCACGTCAATTAGACGGTAGCCGATCTGTCTCCCACTGCAACATAATCTCTCCAATTGGGAGCCGTAGCGCTGAAGAAAGGGAATGATTAGTCGCCCATGAACCCCTTCTGTGTCACCGATCCCTTCTAGTCCCATTAAATCCAGGAACTGCAGGTACGGTAATTCAGCCAAGTTTTCCTTTACAAAGTAACGGATCTCTATCTTAGGAACCCGTCCCATAATCCGCAGAGCATGAACGTTCTGAATTCTCCGCAAAGTAAACATTGCACGTGGAACAGTTTTAGCAAGAACGCAATCGTCCAGAGTGATGCAAAAGGTGGTTAGGTTTTGACCAAACCTTTGCATCATGGCCCGTAAAGCCTTCGCACCTTTTAATTTAGAGTCCACCCCTTTAACGCCCAGCCGAGTTGACAGATACCGCGAGACAAATGGATGACGGTTATTTTGGTAAGCGTCATTGTTATCAATTCCAAAATACTTAATGAATCTCATTAGATGACCACGGTTGTACACTTCGTATTTGTGTCGGATTTCCCATCTCAAAGCTCGAGGAATTTTCCCATCAACGTCAACCCAAAACGGGTCGGCTACAAAATCCAGGTCAGAATCGGCCGAAGACTCTTCCAGTGTCTTCTCAATGTACTTGTTAGACATCCTGTTGATTAATCGACAGTCGAGAACGCTTTCCAGTGGCAGATGTGAAATTATAAAAGGAAGAACCTGAAAATAGTACAGAAATTACTTTGAACGTCGTTCGCTTCTAAACAATCCCATCAGACATCATTCAGTATTTAAATGCTTATAAAATAATATAAAAATATTCCAACCTTAACAAATTGTAGCGCTGTTCTCATTTTTTTGGATTTGTCGGCACTTGCTCTTATGACTGCTACATCTGAAGGCCCCACATTCGATGATAATCTACCATCAAGATTAACTTGCATGCCAATCAGTTCCATGAGGTAAGTGGATATAAATTCCTTTGGGTACACCTCTCCCATTGTTGCTTTACTTCCAGATTAGTCTGCTAAGAAAGTTATAACAAAAAACGTTATAGATCAATATTTAGTGGTACAAATTTTGCCGGTTGATTAATGCTGTAGAAACCGTAAATTGAATTTTCAATATGTCAATTCACAAGCAGACCGGCGAACAAGGTGTAGTATAATATAAATCTATATCTATATAGATAGGATGCTATTATACCCTTACCTGTTGTGATACGATGACGTGTAGATTGTGTAAAAACAGCCTGCACACTTAGAAAAGTGAATTTTTACTAACTGTATTAATTGCAGATTCGAAAACTGTGGCGTTGAAGTAATAATACTCTAAATTAGACAGCTAAGTTAATTCATTACTTAAAGAATTGAAACTTCAATCGTTTGAAACCTAAGAGTCTTTACTTATAACTGTGCTGATAATATCTTCAATAAAATTCCTAATTTACTTAAATATGTACCGAGGATCTTCTACTGTCGTAAATTTGTTTCTTAATTACTAGTTTAATGAAATAAGAATTAATATTAATGTGGATGCTTGTAATTAACGATCGTAAAATAACTCGTAGTTTCACTTACGTCTTATGGCATTGGGATTGTGAGTGAGTGATAGATAGGTATTTAAATTTGTGATTTGGATACTGCGTACGTGACAATTTTCTCGTATATTGCAAAATGTATGCTGAAAAACAATATACAATACATATTGGTATCTGAAGTTTCACAATATCATAAGAGAGTACCCATTTATTGAAAACAATAGCTGAAAGTTTAACAAGGCGAACTGTCACAAGTTCTGAGAACTAAAACTTAGGCACCGACCCAAAATTGAAAATGAATATGGAACTGATAGAAATAGAGTGGAAAGAAATGAAATATTTATCTGCTGCATGCTAGAAATTGCATCCCACGTCAACGAATCATGGAGTAACGCTCATGATGCAAGGGTCATCCATAGGTGCAATCAGTCGCATGATATCTTCTTTTTCCACATGCATGTTTGCAATGCTCCTCCGAATTTCCCCAGCCTTCAGCGTGTTCTCACAAATGGGAATGAGCAAGCTCCCAATCCTTTCGGAAAGAGCTAGAATCCTCTCTTGTAACACAGTCTTCTTGCCAGTTAGCTCCTTGATGTACTTTGCCTCTCGGTACAGTTGAAGTTTAATGGTTCTGAACTTCTCTTGTTGACGTGCCACAGCATCCATGTCGTCATCCTCTTCGAGGGACCGAATGAGTTTTGCCTTATGATCCAAACACCTTTGAAGCCTCCGATAGCCTTGTTGAGCATAGCATATTTGCGATCGTAGAGCTGCCAACTTGACACCTTGTAGATAACCCCTGCGGGATTGAAGCTTGTCTTTCAATCGTTCTAGATGCGCAACATACTCCAACAATTGAACCTGGGTTTGGGAATCCTTGGTGATAGTCCGAGATATGTGGTTGAACCGGACTATCTTATGATAGTTGGTCGACATGGCTGAGTAACACAAAATAAAATACAGGCAAATAATATTTAAAGTTCCTAAAAAATTTCAAATTTTACACATGATAATTTAGGATTCAATATGAATGTTACCTGCTCAAAATATTAAGCAATAGCCGCCTCCCAAAACTACGAACTGCGTCTTCAGTCTTAACAATCTATTAAGATTCACTGGTTATTGCAGGTTAATTTTGCACTTTCGTCTTACCACCAAGACAATCAATTGTGTATAAGAACCATTTTATTACCGAACGAATGAAGTGTTGAGAATGGAGCTTTGGCCTTTTCCATTGATCGTATTACACAAAATCACTTTTATGTAATTAGTTGTTTGTGCATTGTAAAACTAACGATCTGCTACATACATACATATGTAAGTAATTGTGTTATATGCCATTCGTTCAGAGGATGTTTTTAATTATTGGCATTAAGGTCGCGTTTTATAGGTTTTACTTGCATAGGAAAGTATTGGCATTTCGGTGTGAATCATGGTGTAAAATTATGTATGTATTAGATGGGAGGTTGATACAAGCGATCGTCAATTGCTCAAGCACAATAAGAATACTTACATAAACTATGCATAAATGAGCATTGTACGCAGTTAAGGTATTCTCGGAATGCTGAACAAAGGCACGAAGCTATGATTCGGGAAAGGCTAGAAACCCACTGGAGTACTAAAATGCATACGGACGTACTACATAATAAGCCATAAAGCATGCAATGTTCATGAATAACTTTAACTTCAATATTATTGACATGATATTTGTATTCTTTGATTGTATTTTCCGGTATTCTTTTTTTGTAGCTGCATGACTCAAGTTGATGTGCTAATATGCTGTATGAAAATGGTATTCGCATTAGGTTGAATTTTTAAGAAAGATTGTAGGTAAGACTTGCAGAAGAGAAATTTTCATCGTAAAAAAGTCAATGAGTTTTATTGCATGCACAGATAGATTAATATGTACGATAAAAACATTCAAGTGTTCAACGCAACATGTAGAAACAACCAATTCTGGAAATGATATTTGTTTGTCAAGAGAAATCAATGTGAAATAGCCTTTAATTACCCCCCTGCCAGAATTGGCAGGAAGATTTAATAAAATTGATTTTTATTAATTTGTGCATTCACATTCGCAAAGCATGCCACACAATTGATATTTATACAAAATGACTTCAAATGTCGCCACATCATGGTCAAAGGTTTTTACGGATGTAGTCTTAGCTTGAGTGTCATGCTTCCTTTGATTGAGAGCTTCTCC
>JAQGAP010002932.1:0-13686 GCA_034697805.1 Orchesella bifasciata | reverse complement strand
TCTCATATATCACAGAACAAAGGTCGGCAACACGAAGCCGACAACAACGGCTTAGCACAACTTGCTCAGTTTACAATGGAGGGAGAACAAAAGATTGGCCCGCACCGGGTGAAACAGATATGACTGCAAAAAGTTGATGAAGCACGAGCTTGCACATGGTGCATGGGACGCATATTAGCATGCGATTATAACTTGCAAAAAAAACGATAAACAACCGGACTGTCTTCACCTTAAATTTTTGTGTAAAAAACCAGAAATATAGCCTTCTTATCGGCTCTCAACTGATCACTGTTATCATCATCACACATTGGCGAAGAAAGCTTGCAATGCGAGAAAGGTTTGTACACAAGTGCATCTCCACTCCAATCTACAACAACTCCTCTAGCAAAAACAATAGCAATAAGGACATCAGCTCGGCTTTGCGTTCTGATCTGATGTATTGATGATGTAAGTACTAGAACAAGTATTTTACATGGTTGCTTCCACCAATATCTTTCTTCTGTCAGCAGGACCACCACTGGTGTAACTTACTTGAGCTAATGCTTAGATCTCTTCTTTACAAGAACTGAGAAAACCTTAACCAGGTCAAATAGCTATGCAACATGTAATACACGCTATTAAGTTAGATAAAACTCTACTTTAAATAATTTGGCGAACTACTTTGGTATGATCAGTATGAAAGGAACAGCAGCAACAGAACGCTAATTCACTAATCCAAATCGTCTCTTTTTTACTTCAAAGGATCTTAAATCCTTCACAGTAAAAACTTGTAGTTAGTTCACCGCTATATCTACAACTAAAAACACTGGCAATGCCGATGATACAAGCACATGAGCTCTCGGTGCATTGTGGTGGTTGGTAAGGTGTTTGTATATAGGTGAACGTGAGTGCAAGCAAGATGATCATGATGATGATGTGAAGGACAATGAAATAGGGAATCAGCATACATGTATATGAGATCTTATACGAAGTTTGGAAAAAAAACATTTGTTTTCAGTTTGTAGAAACCACTAGGATGATTATGTGTGTGCAGGAGTATATGTACACACACACCACATTTAGGTTTTCTTTGGAATGGTGATGTGATATGCTGCTTTGCTCTGATGATTCTACAGGAGTAGTGGTACATAACTAACAATAGAAATCATATACATTCGAATAGTTTGTACCCAGTATCGGTATCAACATCAACACAACATCATCATGAATATATGTTTTCTGGTGGTTGTCCATCGCGGTAATAACAACAGCAGCAGTAATAACAAGACGAGAGTAGAAAACTATTCCCAGGAGAAGATGACGAAGAAATGAAGAAGCTGGAAGAAGAACATTAGCTAGCTGTGTTTGTTGCGTTGCTGTTGCTTGTGTAGCTCCACAACAGACAGTTTGGTAAGCCTCCAACATAGAAACTTGCTCATTGTCAAGCGTCTACGTATTCAGATGCAGACACATCTTCCCTATTTTTTCCATGTGAATACAGAATCCTTTCTTTTGATAATACCACGTTGGAGACTACTTGACGATGACTCTTCCACTTCCCCACGTTTTTGTTTGATGTTACTTATCCTGCTAGCTCGCTATTTAAGTCAGTGGGTAAATGTAAATGCATACTCATACACAGTCACGTTTCATCCGAAAGTATTGCATTCAATTTTAGATGCACGTAATGTTGACTATAAAAAAGGAGTTGGGGTTCTTATACGGTGCATAGATAATATTTAAAAGAAAATTAGAATATACCTGCTAAGGTTATAAAAAAGACTTCTCCCACCGTGTCATGCATTACTTTCAATATTGATCTTAGCGTTCGTTCAATCAGCCTGATAGAACGCTTTCTTTGTTCTCAAAGTCTGCTCTCAGTCTCACTCAACTCTCAACATATTCGGGTGTAATAATCAGGAATGTATGAAATTGGTTGAGTCACAGTGTTTGTAGCTAACTTAAATTTGTAGGTTTGCTCTATTTTACTTAAACGCTGAATTATATAAAAGAAATGAATAGAAGGTTTGATCATATCTAAAAATATATACCTATGTAACAAAGTTTGATATAGACAACATTATAAATACGGATAAGACAAGGAAACTAGATTGGTTGACATAATTTTGTGTTTCTTCTTGGGGAAAAGAGATACGTGAGTCTCATCTACTAAACTCTGTACAATACAGACATTTTTACATGATGTCATTTTCTGTTTGATGCACCGCACCGATAAAGTGCAGATTGCATATTATTATGTATTTACCTATATATATATAAACACTAATGCATTCAAGATGCGCATTTGGCTGAAGGGGAGTTAAAACGTTATATGAAGAAAGTAGGAGGGGATGCAATTTGTTACGTTTGTTGTGTTATGCTGAACCTGTAACACCGATTTTCAGTCAGATCGCAAATTTAAAAAATCCTCTTTCAGTTTTCTTTACTTTAGAGTCAGTTTTTAACCAAAAACTGAATATAAAATACGCAACGCATTTACTAAATAAAATTGTTCAAATTGGAACTAAAAGGAAAGATTCTCCCGAGTAATTTTGTAACAAACAATGTGTGGATGTAGACCTACGGATTACGTAAGGAGCCCCAAGGCGTAGGCATCTAATGAATTTCACAACACTTGTAGGGTATATTCTTTATTGATGCTATTCCCTTTAGCTGCAGAAGCATACAAAGCTACTAAAATGGTTGCAACGCTGGATCTTCAAATACTGATGGTATATCTAACAGCTATATCTAACGATAAGCGAATATTGTACTTGAAACATGTGGACGCTCTACCTACAGGAAGATGCAATATTGTAACACAATCCCACGGAGAAACTCAGTACTTAAGCCTTTGAAGGCAGAGACAAGAGTTAAGTGAGAGTCCACGTTGGAGTCCCACGATGTATCCAGGAACCATGATGACGATATTACTAAAATTGACTTGGATGGAGTACATGGTTATCCAAGAGTGACACTCTTCTTTCAAGATGCAGACAGAGTACATGTTCAACATTCGTGTATCAACAGCCACATGGATGTTCGAGCAGATGAACTCAGCAGTAGGAATTGACAAAAAAAATGCGTGGTAAATAAACTACTTCTTTACTCTCCTCTTGTCGAGTTGTCGAATACTTAGCGTAAATAAATCATGCTTGCACTGAGACTGACTGTTCACTACGCTTTTCGAATATCAACCCTGATCTACAAACTCAAGATCCGATGTTCTAGTAGTCAAAGATGATAACCTGAAAATGTTCATGAGATGTTGGGATTTTAGATTTCATGTCATTCTCGAATCCAAGGTGCATTCATAAAGATTTGCAAGCACAATCTATTATTATTACTGGTTTTAGTTCCACAGAAGCTCAAATATATGCATGCTTTCAATAATTTTAACCCCTCACTTTGATAGACAATGTTACAACTAAATATTTCGAGTCAGTCGAGTGGCATCCTGACTTTTGATGTCCAAAAAAGAAAATATTTGTTTTTGGTCTTTGCTTTGCGAAATCTTGGAACTGTGTCATGTCGTGGCAACTTTAGATGAGATCATGTTTTTTCTGCATTGCTCGCCGTTATATACATATAAAACGGCAAATGTTCTGCGATGTAATAATGTTGTATTTTTGTGTGAACTGAGTAAAATCCACCAGTCTGATTTGATAATGTTTGAATTTACTCTCACAGGGTAAGTAAATGCTGTTGTCTTCCATGCAGCATTATCCTCATTATGTGTATTACTTGACTACTAAAGTTTTCTTCTGCATGAAAAAACCTCCCAACTCAATACGGTTGATGAATGTGACTATTCTTAAGGACTTTTTGGCATGATTCCAGGCAAACCAGCAAATCTGTAACGATGAAACATAACATTCAACGATTGACTTGTCTTCGTTTTTCTCTCTTAAGGCTCTAGGACTCACTCACTACGAATGAGTGGTTTACTCAGTTGCTTCAACTCATGGTTTCTCCTTGTCTGCATGATCGAAAGGCATTTTTCTTGTTTTTTTTTGTGGAAATGAGAGATTGAATTCAATTCTACGAAAAGGTGAACAAAATATATGCCCGATGAAGAAAGAAATTACTACCTAACCAGAACACACCAGAACTGTTGTTCCCAAATTTCATTTTGATTCAGGAAATCGAAAATTGGCTACTTTGCGGAACTTTTGTTGCTTGTATTGAAAATCATTAAGCAAATACATCAGTTTCACATTACAACTGTCTTTTTGAACTGAAATACATATGAAATAATTCTTTCGAATTTAGACCTTTTGGCTGAAGTTTTCTTTCAGGAAAGTTTCCTTCAATGTCACCACAGAGTCTTGTGGATATGTCGTTACACAACCATATTATGAACTGAATTTCTCCACTCACAGTGTTCTTGTTTCAAATTAATGCCATGTCGAATCGTGTTTGTGTTTATTTTCAGCAAATCAAAATTTCGATACATAAAAGTATACCACGATTGTTTACCCCTCCTTGATGTGTCGAGCCGACAGTGAATATAGCCAACATGCATCTTCCCGTATTGTTTTGCGGACAATGAAATTCCACTTAATGTACCGGGGCTATTAAAATCCCATTAGAAACGGAATTATGTATTACGCCATGGCTGAACGAAAACGGATCGGGCTATAAAAAATCATATTTTTCCTCATGAATATCTACTTTCGGGGCTTCATGGACCAGGTCCAGTGGCAAATGTGGCAGTGATATAAGCATATCGCCAGTCCTGTTGTCCGCCAGCTACTCAAAAGCAACTCAGCGCAAACCAATTGAGCTACTGCAATTCCTAACAACAACTGACGATCACAAATATGTTTGTCCAACCAAATACAACATAATGCGTACCTACGTAGGGAAATGTGGATATAGAGGATGACGGAAACGTATAAAATCACAAGACAGGTACACGAATTAGTCTAAGAGGATGTCGGTGCATATGAAGAAACTGAAAACCAGTCCTGACTCTCGTCAAGTCATTATTATTATTGCATTTATTGCTTTTCTTTGCCTAATCACTAACTCCAGCGAGGAAACAAGTTTTGTTGAAAATCAAACACACAAGAACATTATTACCGCCTACCATCTCCCAAGCCAGCTTGTGAGCTCTTTCTCGGGCTATCTACAAGCTAAGCTTAGACATCGTAATAATAAAGTAGTAGATATATATGTGTTCGATTCCAATGCTGCCACCACAATTACCTCACCCGCTAAACCTATATCATCACCATCATAATCATCATCACCAAGACTCATCCTTTGTGAAAAAGCATGAATAAAGGGGAATGGAAAATAAGAAAAAGAAGTCATGAGAAGGATTTATGGAAAACACCCTTAGCTAAAAATTCAGCAAAGCAATATACATTGAGTATTAAGTCATAAAAATGATAGAAATCTTGGACTTTTCTATATACATCATTTCCACTCCTCTATTCATTTCATCAACGTACATTATTCGGCACTTTTCACAATACTATGAATCATGCCGTCATCTTGTTTATACCCAAATTTTAAACGCGTTGTGTGTCTGTCTGTCAAACAAAATTAATTTGTACGAAACTAAAGGCAAAAACACTTCACTGAATAATTATTATGACATGAGAATGCATGAAAGACTAGCGATCAGTAGAACCTGAAATTTTGAAACTAAAAATCAATGTGCTGCAAGCAAAAGGTGAAGCCATTGGTAAAAGTTTGAATGCGTCATTTGACAATGTTTGTATTCATTCATACAATTGTGATCTACCAAAAAAGTGTAGAATACATAGTTTTGCTACCTGTCTACATTTTGTTTGTCAGATTTGTTGCACGACTACCTACACGGTCCGTTTGAAAGAAGACAGCATAATACGTACAGACTAAAACTTCATTACATCAAGCGTGATCATTATTATCATCATTCTGGCCCTAATAAAATCATACATTCTCACTTCCAAGTATTTCATTATGCATAAGAAAATACTGTTGAGAGACAGGACCAGGATTATGTAGTGTTTATCATTTATCAGTCCTCGCTCGGTGCCATTCAGAATTGCAATCGTACACATTTTTAAGTGAAGACTTCTCAAAAGATCTCATGTTTGACAAGATTCTGCGATGATGGAAGACCCTGTTTAAAATATTTTGACATTTGTTGGCAAACGAAACCTTGACTTATATTCGAATTTCCATACCGGTACCACTGAAAAACTATTTAATTTGTCAAGCTATTTATTTATAACACAGCGGCTACATCGATTGCCTTGATAATTATGCCCGTCCTCTGCCATCTAACACCAATATGAGTTTCATAAGACTTAAATTTAATTTAAATTTTGTAGATGACGATGGGAATTTCAAACATCTCGTGTTACCCTAGGTCTGGGTCTCTCCACAAAAATTACAAGGATCAAGGATAAGCTTGCACGTAATATTATCACACATTTGATCTGCCCGTTGTAAAAAATTCGTGCATTTCAGCTTCTCAATAGTTTGCTTTAATTTGCAGAGATTGCTACTGCAATTATTCACTTTCTTATGAAGTCCATTTGCCCATACGTATGCTCACAATAGAGAATGCTTAATGGATTGGTCATTAGAGCCAGTTTTCGGCATAAAGGATTCACTGACGATGAGCTACAGGGTTGTGAGTTTGATTTTGATTGTGGGTTCACGATGGAATATGTATGCCTTCTGAGTATATCAAACACATTACAACTAAAACTAACTTTACATTACCATCTTTGACAGATTGTCTGAAGGTAGAGCCAGATCACACGAGCATGTTAATGCGTTTCAAAGGCAATGCCATAAAAAGCATCTCCGCCCAGACGGACTTTTACTACGTTCACCCAGAATTTGGTCCACTCATCTTTTACGTAAAACACACTTACAACTTACGTGTACATTTAGTTCAGTCAATAATACGAGAGTAGACACACGATTATTAAGAGACAATTGTTTGAAATACATGAAAAGTTGACTTTTAACTTTTCCTTTGTACATTCATCATCTAGCGTCTCTTTGAAAAGAAACAACTTAAGTCCAACAAGTCTACTTCTGCCTGATTGACTGACATTATCTCTGTCTACGAACTAGAATACTTAATTATGATGGAAAACTGGCCCAGAGTAGGCTTTTGCTTATTTTACATGCATGAAAGTGGAATGAATTACACATTTATATCTATATCATCCAAATAAAACAAATATTTCATTCTTTATCGTGTTTTTTATGGAGTGCTATCTTTAGGATATCACAAAGGTGATCTTTTTTCCAAAATTGAAACGTTAATTGTCAGTACTCTCAGCAGCTTTCCGGGAGAATAGGAACATGAAAACTTGCTGGCAATCATTTGTCACTGTAGGCAGATACAATTGATACAACTGTAAGCTAGTCCTTTTATGTTGTATGAAGAACATTGCAAAATCCGTTGTAAACTAATATGAAAATGATTGAAAAAAAGGAAAAACAAGTTTGATGATGAACATAAAACATCACAAACAGTATTATCTACATGTAAGCAGCATTTATTTTGTTTGATATTTTATATCCAGCTTCTCTTATTTCATTCTATTGCAACGTAGCGTCGGCAGTTTTATACCAAAACTGTTCAATGAATCAGATGCTTCATTACCAATGACATTTAATGACTTCCCAACGTAGAGAACAAATGTGTAATGACGATACCAACCGCATAATACATATCGCCCGAGGGAAGGGTAACCGAATAACGAACGGTTTGATAGGTATAGCTACTCTACGTAAACTATCTTGAGATGATGATGATCAAGCGACTTCATAAACGCAGTGGATTACACCTTTGTCTGCTCAATTTCTGGAGAATTTGAGAGGCATCCAGTGATACAATGTTGCATACTATAATATACAGAAATGCACAAACATATTGTTGTGCAATACTACATAAATGCGCGATGGAAAATTGGAATGCTGATGATGCAAAGGAAAGTGACATGAATACATGATGAGTCACGGGCATGCTTATGTCATGTGTGTGTATTGAACACACATTGTGTACAGCCATTCATTTGAGCTTTAGCTTTTTGCAAATATGATGGATGGACAGCTTCTTGCAAAATTTTTCCAGTTTGAAGGCATCAGGATCAAGGATAATAAAATCTTGGAGTCTCACCTGTGCAACACGTAGTTCTTCTCTCTAAATATGACTTGATCATTTAATCATTCATGTAGAAATATCGCTGTACTGCGTGACAATGTAATTGCGTTTCACAGTGGTGGTGATGGTAAATCCATATTACCTTCCAGATTGGAAGATTTTTTATATATACTTAATGCTGCCGCCTTTCACAATATAAGGTATTTTTTTATCTAACGACGCAGCCATCCAAACATCACTCGTAACTCTTTTCTTAACCAATACCCACAAATTGTAACGAACCATTTTATCTGCATGCAAATTGGACATGATTGAATGTCAGTGTCATTGTCAGTTTGATGCTCATTTCAATTCGTTGCCATTTGCCAAAAATGGAACAAGGGTGTGGATTCAGCTTACCCACATTGCATAGACAATTATTGTCTACAAATTTTTATGATGATAATCGACTCACTTAAAGTGCAAAGCATATTATTATCGATCTCAATTTATGCGAGTTGAGCTTTGTTCCATATTACTTCAAGTAGACAAATGAATAACTACAAAGGAGCATGTTGCATTGTAGGAAATCTTTTGATCTGGAGCTGCTCTTCTTATTTCATCCCTTTTTTTCTCTTCCCACATCTGTCACTACGATAAACTGGCTACTTAGAATACGTATGTTGCAGGTAATCTTCTGCTGTATCTAAAATGATGCTTAAAAGTACGTAAATTGTGAAGCATTAAGAGTATACGAATAACAAAGGCGTAATAAAGTAAGGGCTGTAAAAGCATAAGAAAATCACAAAACTGTTTCAATCAGCATCAATGTGTGCTTTTAGCAGATTATTCCTGGATAATCGGACCAATATGATTCGTCGCTCCTTTTCTTTTCTTAAACTCTGGACGCAAATCTCCGTGAAAATGAAAGGACGTAAAACAAGCGTTTTGGTTTCGGGTGGACATCGGAAACCCTCTTGCAATCTGGACCTGACCTTATTGTTCGGTTGAATTTTCGAGCTTATTATTACAAATACAGAAGTACGTCATGCTCCCGATGTGCTACAGCAGAATGAGCAGTAAGGAAAAGTCGTATTTGACCATAGTTTGATGCACAACAGCCTGAGAAATCCAATAAATCACTTCCACGTACAAAAAATGTTCGAACATTGTGACAAAAAGTTAAACCGGAAAAAGCGTAATACTAGTCAGAATCTCTTGTTTTTACCTTCTTTCATCAATGCTACTGCCTATATAGATGTTACTATATGTATGTGCTGGTGTATGACTACATATATGCACTGCAATCTTTTTAATATTTACTGTAGCTCAGCATTTGAGAAAAATTCATTGAATGAAAGTAGTAATATTGAACCACGAAATTCTCCATTTATTCACTGAGTAGACTCAGTATCACCACCACCGAAAACGAGAGAGTCTAATAAAACATTTTTAGCCACGGTGGCAGAAATGTGACGAGTCAAGCTGAACGAGCAAGTGAAAACGAGGGAAGCGGCAAGAAAAATATCCTAAAGAAACATACATCACCAGCCCCATGACATTCCTTTACAATGAATGTCTGCATCTGTGTCAATCTCATACTCATGATTTATGGGAGCTCTTCGCTCTAGGTGTCCTCTCCCTTTGTTCCGGATTTTGATCACTGCTGTATTTCTAAGGACTGCGTCATCTACCATGTACCACTGCACATGGACTGCTACAGTCAGACGCAACCAGCACAGTAGCCACTTCGCTGACGCTGACGATGAGCTATGTTTCGTTTTAAACCAAAAAGATGCAATTGCTCAGACTGAGCTATTTCTTTAACACTATCTATCTACTTTCTTAGATAAATATACAGGCGAATGAAAAGATGCATTATTGCGTTTTGCCATTTGCTGCGGTACTTTCTTCATTAACAAATGAGTTATTATTGTACACAAAAGCTTGCGTTGTGTATCCGTAAAAGAGCCAAAATAAAAGCCGCTTTCACATGGGGAAAATGACTTTTTGGCAATTGGAGCAAGGAGAAAACAAATCTTTGGTAATTATGAAGACTGTAAAAAAGTCTCGCCATCTAAACTCTTTACAGTTATTTTTCTTCTTGAAGACCATTATTATGGTCAATGTTTCCAAATAAAAATCAATTTCGTAGTACAATAATAATATTACATATGTTCTTACAGACCAAGTAATAAAATCGAAAACTGACAAAATCCCACGTTTGCTGAAGCTGTAAATCAAAGGATTTAACTTGCAGTTTGCTCTTTTCTAGCTTTGATAAACTCAAATAAGAAGTTTATATATGGGGGTGTGGGCACAAGTGCATAAAAGTTACAAGGCTAACAGGCAGATGTAAATACGCAAATTTGTGTGAGAATGTTTGGATGGCCGAGTTGTTCCTATAAAGAGTGCAGAATCAGCATCGTACAATTTTAAATAAAGTAGAAAAGCTGAAGGCCCATTAAATTAAAATCTAGAAACTTTTTTTGTATATTTCGCATGCTGCGCATTTTTCTAGAAGACGAGTCAACCCACAGTGAATTTCTATTCAATGTACAACATTGTAAAATTATTAAAACAAGAGATACAATAGATACAAGAAAAGATGGGGACAAATAACAGAAGCAGCAACACAAGAGCGTCACCATATTTCCATGTAATGTGTCATCATCTCGCTCTTCATCACAGACTCCTGGCGCCACGCATCTCTTTGCGTTCAGAGAGTATTGTATATTTTACATGAATGCAGAGACTCTTCTTCTTCTTCCATTCTCTTGCTTCTCCCATGCCATAGTCACAACAAGCTGGTGTTGTTATTTCACTTTCTTACCCTTAGAAATACTATGGTTCTGAAAGCATTCTACCGGAGTCCCACTTGACTAGGAATGTTTGCACTGCTAAGAGCCCCTCAAGAAAGACCTGCCTTTAGAGAGCAACATACACTCGCATAATATAATGCTGCTGAACTGAATGCATGTATATATCTTATTATCATCGGGCTTTCAGTTCACAGACATTCTGGAGAATCGGATGCGGAAAGCGGGGAGACTTAGCAATATATTATTACTTTCTACGATAGAAATTTTAGGTTAAAGGCAACATTCGGAACTCTTTACGACACCAATGCACATTTATGAGAATCAACTGTAACATAAACAAGTGTATGGAATGATGTCGGTATAGAATTACATCTGAAAATTATCGATTCCAGACACAAACCTTTGGTGCTACAGTCAAGCGACTGACCATAATTTTTTAATCTTATCAAAGCAATTCATTGTACAGTATCTAAAAATTCCACGAAGTACTGCAAATTTTCTCCTGCTTGAAACTTTCTTCTAAGATTATGCCGCAATAAGATGAAATAGATTTAGCAATACCGCATGCCTGTAAAATTGCCACACAAATACAATAATGCACGTCAAGCATGTCACGAGGAAATAAGAATACTTGTGAATCTCATGGATTTCTTTCATGTTTTGTCGTCGGTCGGTCAGTCCTGTATAGTCTGCCAAATTATCAATAAAACCAAACATAAAATAGTATTATCAAAAGGGTGAAATGTTACCTGATTGGCACGTCAGCACGTGAAACCATATGCACGCACGCTTCTGCCGTTAGTAACTTTGGTCACTTTAACACTAACAAATTATGCGACAATGTACGTACTGATAAGTAAATTTAAGTGCTTTGTGATTGATGAATGTTGAATATCCACAGTTTTCACGTTCAATCAATAACCACTTATTTCAGGCTGACAAAAAATATGAAGCCTAAAAGTCATAATATGTAGACATTCTGGAATATAAACACATTTAGAGCTGTCGTCAAATGGAGCATATGATGTCGATCATATTATGTTTCTAAAAAAATGTAATAAATAGTCCTGTTACATCTGTGCCCACACATTTACACAAGCCAAAAGTAACACGGCTTTCACAACTTTCACCAACTGTGTCTCAGCACACACAACCTGTGCCACGCGACAAAAGATTTATTACATGATTGCAAAACATTGGCAATCCACCAAAGCGTATTACTATTTAAGATTTGTCAGTTAGCCACTTCGAAGATATTTTTTGTTCTGTGAGTCACATGAAAACCACTATTCTTCAAAAACAGTATTTTCAAAAGTGCAGCCTAGCGCTCCTATGTTGATAAGCTTTTTGCTGACAGCAGCTTTCTCGATCAGTGAGAATCAGTTTGTGGAAAAAAGTGAAAATATCATATAATGTGATGAGTGCAATGGGTACATCCAGTCAGGCCAACACCAAAAATAACAAACGGGATCCGGAAAGTCTTGGATGTAAGTGAATACTACCACTTTATACCTCACAATGCTTTGAAGTTTGATTTTTTTCAGCC
This sequence comes from Orchesella bifasciata, assembly GCA_034697805.1. Taxonomy (NCBI): domain Eukaryota; kingdom Metazoa; phylum Arthropoda; class Collembola; order Entomobryomorpha; family Orchesellidae; genus Orchesella; species Orchesella bifasciata. The sequence goes on along the minus strand of JAQGAP010002932.1, from coordinate 1,235 downwards.
AGTACCATACACCACTATATATAGCTCCCTATTTTTATGTATATCCTATAATAGAATTTTTACGTACATGTGTGGTAAGGATTCCAATGTCAGCCGGGAGAAAACAGTGAGCTACTACTTTTACTTGCACGAGGAGAGAGAAAAAAGACTCGCAGAGAAAAAAGGAGATGAATTGAATGTGGACTGAATAGTAGTTGAGTTGCAAAAGAGAATGAAAAAAACGTCCATCTGAAAAAGAGCTTCGTTGACCTTCATCTAGAGATGGCAGATATCCCTGTATCTAAGTTTCTGCGCCAGTCATACAACATGCAAAGCTTACGTTTTGCTTGAAAGTACGGCAGCAGCACTTGCATTTACGACTTTATGTGTAAGATACTTATGAGAACTTCCCAACTCCTCTTGTAGAGAGTATAATATTAAGAGATATTTTCTCCAGCTCTTTACCAGCCAGGTTAGTCGACTTCCAGTTCCGTATACTTTCATATAAGCACATTCTCCGAAAAAGCAAAGGATTTGATATGATATGCTTTGTGGATGGATGGATGGTGAGAAACGAGAGTGCATGCCTTCAATACATTCTCCGGGTTGTTCCGTTCGGCAATAGTGGTTTTGTGTGAGTCACAACATCATACTTCCGTACTTCATTTCTCTTACGAATCCGACCCTCACAAGTTGAAAAGGTATAGAAAATGCATATTTGTCATGTTATATTTACTACGGTAGCTCCTTTAGGGAAATGCGTTGTTGTTATGTAATGTGTGCAGAGAAAGGAGAAATAGCTAGCTGCTACACTGCACTGCATGAGATTGAAAGTCGTGTACTGCACAATACATCAACAGAGGGTGGAAGAAATGATGATACTTGCAGCAGCTCTGCCAGTTCAACTCCGCGTTAGGTATCTATCAGGCATACCCTGTGTATTTTTGTTTTGTTGCTCGAACTTGTACGGGTGCAAGTCGACAAGTGCCGAACGAGTGACAAAAAAATGTTTTGATTTTTTATAAATAGTGCTGGCTGCAGGCTGACGAGAAAAAAATTTGAGAATTAGAAAAAAAGCAAACCGGGAAAAAGTTTCTGTCTCACGCATTCTAAATGAATGAACTATTTTTTGCATCAATATGCCAAATGCAAGTCAAGTGTTGCGAGAGGAAGCTTGCTCACAATGTGCACATTTTATGTCAAGAGAGTCACCAATATGATGCCTTCCTTCACTATATGGTTCTATTTCATACATG
>JAQGAP010002931.1:0-13687 GCA_034697805.1 Orchesella bifasciata | reverse complement strand
GACGTTCATGGAGTCGGGTAAAAAGTCATGTTTCTTGGACTACATGACATACATGGAGTTGGGATTCAATCGGTTAAGTAATTTCCTTATACATCAATATGGCATGTTATATTGCACACACGTGCTATTTGCATTTAATGAACAGATATTTGTACTGCCGGACACTTTTATAATCTGATTTTAATCTATCACTAAAGAATTTGTCACAAAGAAGGGCCCGATCTCGCATAATACATACATAATGCATAAGATTATTATCGTTCTACGGAAAGCATTTCAGCTTCAGCCATATATGCAGTGCTTGCTTTTTGCTAGAATTGCCAATCCACATAACAATGAATACGGCAAACTTTTGTTCTTAAAAGTTTGTATAAAAAGTTTTACAAAACTCCCAGTCTCGCTTTGAAATCAGAGACTAATAATTAGCAAGTGATGACTGCCCATTTACGTCAGTCAAAAAATCAAGAGTATTTCATGACGCGAAATGTGGTTCACATTCGAACACATCCATCAACAAGTTGTTTACTCTGATTCACATGAGAACGATTAGGTTCTCCAACTGACAGCCGTTTTGTTTTATCATGAGGAAGATAATGGCATCGAGTAACTGAAGGAAAACTACTTGAATAAAGAAAAGACCTTGTTTTTCACCTATTGCGCTAATGGGTAAATTGAAACTAATTCATTCACATCGGAAGTAACATGGAAGTGATCTCTACATCATCCCAGTTTGGTCTGTCTGAAGTGTTGCTAATTTACCACAACATGCTACATGCTAAAGTCTCAAGGGCTCTTCTAGTCGTATTCGTAGTATTCCCAATCATGGAATGAAAATGCAATAAAATATTCTTAAAGAATGATCAGACGAAAATCTCAAGAAATCTCAAAAAACCCAACTTCTCATCCAATCAGATGTGTCTGCACACAGCACGTTGTGTTACTCACAAAGTCAGAGTTGACCCTGGCATAAAAAAGAGTTTCTTCGAACCCCATCCATGTGAAATTGCTTGCGACTCTGATGCAAAAGCATATGTATTCTCATGAATTATCAAATGAACGCTGAAGGGCAGGTAAGCGCTGTATTATTTTTACCAAATGAGAGAAAAATAAGAACTCTATGCATCAACTATCAAATCCCAACAACACAATAATAATTGCTATATAACGCTTTGAGACTTTAAAAAAACATAATGCATAATGCGAAGAGCCTCATCTTGATTGTAAATGAAGTGACAGGGTGAGACTGCCTACCATTATTTTAATAACATTGCTCAAAACTACGTGAATATAAAAAAAACAAGTGTAAATCGTACAGAGCAGGTTCATTAGTGATAGACAGTCGCTGGAACGTGCAAACAACTAAAAAATCGTATGTCAAGTAAAAAATCACATATTGCGGAAAACTCCACAACAAAATGACTTTATTGGTATAGCAGATAATATGTTTTTCTTTGCAAATCGCTTTAAAACAGTTTTGCAAGCCGATCCCTTGTTTTTGTACTTTAACCTTGGGATGAGTTATCAAACATATTATGCATGATGAAACATTCATGAACTGGTTCCTGAAAGTAAATTCAAAATACTTTTGACACTTGAAACCTTGAAGCTTGACTGGAAAATGGTCATTCCAATTGCAGAGTTTACATAATAAAGGATTATTTATTGCGAACAAAAGATTCAGCTAAAAACGACCATGACCATACTTAATCAAACCTCGAAAAGGAAAACATGCATGGCATAACAATTATTGTGACCACTTGTTTTACATAACTGGTACAGAGTTTTTTGATGCGCAAAAAAGAGGTTTTGAAAGTGACTACTAAATTATTTTAACATTTTTCCATGAATGAGCATGACACTGACTTGTTACAAGGGTGTACGAATAAAAGCAAACAACATTTCACCACCATTTACCAGCCTTGAGCTTTGCGTTAAAACGCGATTCTGTATGTAAAAGTGCAGTGTGGGATATTCTCACGATACTAATATTCCGATTTCCAAATTGTTAAAACGCACTAGCTAAATGATTCACTTTGTTTGAGAAATGAATTTTACTTTCGATTCGTTTGTTGCCGACTTTTATTCAAGAGATAAATTAGATGACCCAAACTGCCAAGTTCAATTCAAATTTTATGTTGAATTTACTAAACTCTCTATTTGCAGAACATTTCATGATGAAAGTGTGAAGGGACAATCAAATAGTAAGCAGTAAACCCAAATCCCTTCTCGAACATTATTTCTAACCCGGATTAAAATCAGATCGTTATTAATCCGTTCATAATGAACTAAATATTTAAGTATGTATAAACTGTATGTCTAAAATGACATGGTATGACATTAACATGCATTTAACGCTCCAGAAGAATAATTGTTCCCTTGAAACTTTACCATCTTCAACTTTGGCATGAACTTCCGGGAGCCATACCCAGAAACCCGAATCGTATGGGGATTCACGAATGAAATTATCAAGGTCACTTGGAAATTATATACCATCAATCATGCAGGTTTGGTTGGTTGTCAACGTACCATGCAACTAAAAGCACGCATGACGCATATATTTCGTGATTTCGAATTATTTTGAAAAGAATAATATATATATTTGTACCTTCATTATTCAGTTGAAAGAAATGAAATAAATATTCGCTAGTACATACACTCGCTTGTGATAAATGCTTGAATGAAATAAAAAAGTGTTTAAGTAAAGATGATATTAGAGGTTTCATTCTGTATTCATGAATTACGATTGTATATTTAGTTTATTCCGTTTTCTACTGAATTACCTGATAAAAAGCATCATAAAACTTAAATTAGATAACAAAAATATAAGCAAAAGTAAGAGTAAAGTCTATAGGTAATAGGTACGCAGTCTAGAAAGAATAAAGTGTATCGAGATCAAACTTATATTTCAAATGCTTGGAGCAACCCATAAATATTTATGGATTGGAGTTAACCACTTGAAGATTGTGTTTTGCTGGTGTGCCCGATGATGAGAGCATTCCTCCTCCAGTTTTCTTCCGCTTGCACACCAACTTCTTCATCCCTTCAGCAATCGCTACAAAAATCATACGCAAACGTTCTTGACAATGACAAACATTAGCATAGCATTATTCATTTTTGCATAACTCACGTGTGAGTCTGGGGTAAGAGTCGGAAACTTGGTTGAGTATTTTAGGCTGGCAAGCAAACAGCACGAATATGGCGATGGCCTGGATGGTGTTAAAAACGTCTGGAAAAATGAGATACCAGGGCAGCGTCTCCCATTCCGTTTTAATCATGAACACGACCACTTCAAAAGTCCAGACTAATCCCATAACCACAAACAACTTTGACATCACTGAGAACCTGTAAGCAAGATGGATCAGATTAATTTTGCCTTATCTTTTATTGATAAAACGAAAGACAATCAATAATGTAAACTGAACTTACTTTCTCCTGTGCTTTGTCCGATTTTCCTCATGTGCCATTTTAACAGTTTCATTGTGCTTGTACATGTTTATAAATGTCATGAACGCCAGCATTATGTTGACTCCCATTAGGACTCCAACAGGGTAGTAGAGGTAGTATGCTCTGGCGTCTTCCGTCATGTAACAGGTTTTGTGGCCATATAGCGGCACTATTACGTCCACCTCACAATCACCATCATCACTGGAAAAAATTAGTCAAAAATTTTCGCAATAAAACATTTTCTTTCCAAATTCACTCGTGCATATAAATCACGTTTATTTTAACTCACCCATAAAGTCCATATAGCTTATCTAGGATAACCGAGATCATCACAGCTATAAAAGGTATTCCCCAAGCGATGGCCATGTACACTAGGAACCGCTTCATCCCTCTTGATTGTCCCACCGTCGTTTTCAAATGGCTGCAAAGAGCGGAAAGCAGCATTTTAGCAACGATTTCCAACCTCCAAACATGATAATTTATAATAAATTTTCTCCAACTCACTGAAACATGGAGAATAGGTCATAGTTGATGATGGTAAGCCAGCAGAAGGAAGCAAGCACAAAGTAGTGATTTGAAATTCCGACTATTCTACAAAGAACACTTGCATTCTGGTCACTGTTCAAGATCCTAGAAACAGTGTTTGCAACACCTTGCGCGACGTAATGGAGCAGCATCGCAAGAGTGTGCGAAAATAACGTCCAACCATGGACATTTTGCTTCGTCCATACCAAAATATACACGATTGCTGTGACTAGCAAGAACGGGACTCCAGAGAAGAGTAGGACTATGTACGCGATTCCTGTAACGTTCTGCAATATCAAGAAAAACTTTTAGAAGTTATAATGAAATCACTGAAGTCAAAGATACCGTCCCGACTTACCAGCCTGACTTCCTGATGAAACTGGTCAATAGAGACAGCAGTGGAATCATTAGGTAGTCCCAGCCCATCCTCAACTACCTTTTCACAAAGTAAGAGTACCTGATCAGTAGGATCATTAGTAAAAGCTTCCCCCTCCCCATAATTCTTGACCCCATCAAGACAATAAGTTCCCTCCTCCAAAACGGTCCACCTCAAATTAGACAATTCTCTCAGCAGTACGGTCCCGTTCGTTAATAGCCTGAACCTCACGCGACTTGTCCCAGGAATAGACTTTAAGAAATACTTTTGAAAGGTCTCACACTGAGGTGGAGTTTGAATATAGTGTAACTTGAGATTGGCCCTTTTCTCCCCACAAACTTGTCTCCCCTCACTCCTAAAAACTAGCGGATTCCAAGGATCCTTAGAGCCAGTGTATTCACAAGAATCCGTCTTCAGATCAAGAACTTTATGAATTGAACAGCATTTCGGAACGCAGACTGTTGAGAATGTAATTTTCCCGTGGGTTATCTCTTCACCTCCGCATTTTGAAGGGCAAACATTCAACACGATGCTATTTGGTTGGAGGGAATACACGCAAAAGTCATCTGCACTGAAGTATTCTGACTCGTAACGGAAGTACCCGTATGGGGTAAAGTGAATCATTGGTGCGTCGTCTTCAGGATTAAGTCTCCCTTGTGGAGGTTTCTTCAGGGGTATTGTTACCCTTGTCATTGGAGAAGCGCATGGTGTCATGCAATGTGGTAGTTTGGTAGCGCATTTCTCCTGAACTCGGAATTTAAACGTTTGGTTATGTGACATTATGTGCGGAGGGATCTCAATGTCCCTGTTCCAAGGAGGGAGGTGGTTTATCTCGCATTTCTGTAACGCTGGACGGTTGAAATCTATCGTCACTATTGCGAAAACTGTAGAAATTTGACACACTAACAAACACACGATAAATAGATTCATTTTCACGAACTCTTGCAAAGAATCAAACTGCACAGTCCAAAATGATGCTAAGAAGCACCAGTTGCAGTTGTATTATCTCAAGAACAGAATTTTAGGTCAGTAGATATCAGCAATTAATCACATTTCCCGTGTCCCTGATCACTTCCATGGTGCAGATGTATATAGCTTGCCTATTTTTCTTTTTCAGAGAACGGAAACCAAAAGTTGAGTTGCTTCGTTGCGTTCTGTTGAATGACTGATATATAAAGTTTGGAACAGGCTGAATTTTTCCTATGGGAGTGTGTTGCGTAGTTCACCGCAACATAACCGACAGAACGTACGCTTAAAACATAAGACCGGAAGCTATGAGTAAGACGGAGAGCGTGAACAAAACATTGCGGGTAGCATTACGTATGTGTGTTCAGATGCAATATTATCTTAAATGCCAAAGTCAAGGCGTCATGTTGTATCGTGACATTATCGTGCGATCGCTTCTCAGAATGAAACTCATATGAAGCATTTTAGACCTGCGGTTTCAATTTAATACATGATTGATAGCGTAGTAGCGAATCTTAAGAAAATGTTGTTCGCAAAAAAAAATAATTCAGTGAAATTGTTGTATATAAATTTATCAGCTCATTCCCGTGATAAAATAAATCACTTTTTGCGACCCTGCAGTTGTAAATTTCATACACAATCTACCTGAAAACAATTTTATAGATCAGAGCTAAGAGTTCTGGATGGGAAAACTGCACTATTTTGTATTTAAACTCCCGTCCAAATGGGTTATCTTTGAATTATTGGGAGGATAAATAAATCTTACGACCTAAATTCTCACAACACTTCAAATTAATTGAATTAATTAATGGTTCGCGTATGCTACATGAAAATGGGTTGTCTCGTGTCAAATAAAAAAACAAAATAATAAATTTCCTTGCCAAGAAAGATAAGTATCGTGGAACATATCAAGTTTCCAATTTAAAGGCGCTGTGCGATTTATTTTTGCACTATCGAGTTTGTATCTCTTTTTAAAACGAGTGGAAATGGGAGTAGGCTTGTCAGTCAACGTCGTAGGCGTAGGAGGCGGCGTTTTAATGCTTTACAAAACGCAACAAAGAGTGAGTAATGACGAAATATTAGCTTAACAAACATTTCTGTCTATTAATTAGTCCTGCATGCGTGATGATCTAATCGATCCACACCACACGAGTTAGTTATGTGCTTGTCTCAAGTTTCCCCAACCCTTTTCTTGCAAAAAATGTATACTACAATTATTATGCATTTCTTGCAATGTATTTGGAGCGTCAAATACGCGCAACATCTCATGCAGTCCAAGAAATGCTGAAGGCCCATGAAAGAAGCGAATAAGAAAGGTTCACCTAATCTCCCCGACCTAATAAAATGAAATGTTATGGTGTAGAAAATTATGCATGTGCTACAATAAATTGTGAATGAAAATCTCTTCTCGGAATAATCCCACTTGATAACACCACCAAAGAATGTCTTAAATCAACATACATATGTACTTTTTCCTGTTATACAACACATTTTGTGATCCTTTCCAACAACACTCCTACATTAATGATACGCTTTCTGCAGAAATTTTTTCTTTCCAAATCCCGAGCTCGATAAAACTTAAGTGGTATCGCCTGTTACTTGTTGTGTATACTCTTGTTCACGCAAGCATGACGAATGAGGTATATCCGACTCGTGCCAAAATGTCATTTCACACAAAAGCTTGTTCTAATTCCATACATCCCAGGAACCATTTAAACGCATTAATAATGTGTACAATATTTTAATAGCTCATCGTAGGTGTAAGTTTACTTGATGTATAATGCATTTGGTTCCTGAGAGTTCAGTCCATATTTTTCTCTCCTCTCACCAATTTGCAGCTTGCAAATTATTTCCAACATATTGTAGCACGATATATTATTTGTCATCATGACATGGCATGACAATCGCATGCTACAATCCAATTCATTTGTACCATTTGTTCCGTCTGGATTCTCTAATATTCCCAATTTCCAAGTCTAATGTGCATATAACTTCCTCTGCTCCATGACTTTCTACTAAATTGTCCTTGTGTGCGACAATTATAAGCTCCAGTTTTAGGAATTTTGTGGTGTGTACTAAACCAGCGAATTATTTTTGACATGTGGGAAAACTTGCAGCAAATATACGATCCTTCAATGACAAACACAATGACAAACACAATATATGTAGCTGATTTTCCTATAAAAATGTCGCTATAATTTATTTCGGTTGTTGCAAACGGAAATTGAAGACAAAACATGTGAATGTAAATGACAAATGATAGTAGTGCATTGAGTTTTGCTAAACGTATAAATTCGAGATTCAAAGTGATGAATTGGCCATTTGGTCAAGCGGAGAAGCGTTTCCAGCCTGAACATGCCCGTTATTTGTAACAGGCAATACCATGTGGGATCTAATCGAGCCCCTCGGGAGCTTGTTAGGACTGTAGAGAGAAGCCAAACGATCACGCTCATTAGGCAGCAACCCGCAACCAGGCAGCTTTGACAATGGGGCCAGCAAAGCTGTAACAATTTCAATTATTATAAAGCTTCAAACACAATTGGTCTGGTCTGATTTGTAAATCTCAAGGTTAAGTTTGAACCACTCACGCTGAAAGCAAGGGTATTTGTACCAAAGTCTGGAAAGGGTTTCCTTTTTCCAGATGAATATCACGAAGATGCAGACAGCTTGGAAGAGCGTCACAATATCGAAAATAACCCAGTAAAGTGGTATACGGTCCACTTCACTTGGAGTTGTGGCCCACGATATTATCTCAAATATCCAAGATACGCCCATTACAATGAATAGCCGAGCAAATATCAGGATTCTGGAAAAGGAAATTACAACATAGCTGGAAATATATTGGGTTTTTTTCTTAGAATAAATTATCCATGTGTTTCCTTACGGCTGCGTCTGCCCCCTGGACCTATACTGTATAATCGCCTGGCTTTTCTTCTGATACCCCCACATTTTGCAGACGGTCAATAAATAAAATATCAGGTTAAACATGAGAACCACTCCAATAGGGTAGAATAGGTAAGCCCCTTGAGCCTGTTTGGAAATGTAGCAGTTTGTCTGCCCGTAATTCGGAACTATTAAGTTTGTACAGTCTAGGTCTTCACTGTTGATTTAAAAAAAACACTTAAAACTCAAACTCATCAAAAAGGCAATAAAATTGAACACCACATAACTGTGCTCACTTTTGAAGCCCCCAGACCCTGTCTAGGAAAAGTCCAACTGCTACCATCACAAGTGGACATCCCCATCCAACTAGCATGTATATTGAAAATCTAAACCATTTTCTAGACTGGCGAAGCTGAACGAGATTCCTGAATAAACAAACATATATTTGTTATGTTTAGTGAAATTACTTTCAAAAACATTTGACTAGGTGAAAAAATACCCACCTAAAGTTCCACCAGATCTCAAAGTTGATGATGAACAGCCAGCAGAACGTGGATAGCCAAAAGAAATGTGACGCTGCACCTGTAATAACAAACCGCAACGGAAAATTAAGAATAAGTGTGCTTTAAAAAATGAGCAATTAAAAGTTTTTCCGTTCCAAACCTATGAAAACGCAGTGAATAGATCCAAAATCGGATTTTTCAGGTTTTCTCGCGATAGTATGAGCGATCCCAACCAAGAGGATCATAAAAAACATTGAAATGACTTCACAGAAAACCGTCCACTCGTAGACGTTTTGTCGGTCCCAAAGCAATGCTGAAATGAGTGCTGTCAAGAAAAGTATAGCAGCGGATCCCAATAGCATCACCGCATACCGGAGTGGAATCGGTTTCTAAAAACAAATGGCAAATTTCTACAACTCGCCGCTTCCTCAAAATGAAACAGTTTTAAATATACTAATCTTACCTTCTGAATGGTGAGTGGAGCCTGATCCGGACAAACGAGTAGTATTTGATCTTCAAACGCTCCGGTATACACATCCCCATGCCCAAAATTGGTCATCCCATCGACACAATACCTCCCTTGAGAAAGCTCTGACCAATTTCCCCGTTTATCTCGCATTATCACTTGACCCGTCCACAATACCCTGAATCTCTGCACAGCGTGATTGTGAATCTTCCTCAACGGGATTTGAACATAAGTTGATGGGTCACAGGAAGGAAGTCTTTGCTGCATGTGAATATTGATTTGCTTCCGGTGAAAAGCTGTAACTCTCTTCACGCATTTGTCTACCGAGCGGCTGAACAGCCAAGGGCTCCAGTACTGCGGTTCAGGAGGTATTGTGCCGTTGTTGGCGCTGCTACTGGAGTTTACAGTCGTGTTATCAGGAACGCTTTTACTCGAAAGGATTGCGCTATCCAATACATTCCTACATCTTGAATTGTGAACATCCCAAACTTCGTCTTGTCCGCAGCATTTTGAAACACACGGTCGTTGACCGTAGCATTCCGGGTAGCATACAAATAAGCTCAGCTCAGTGGAGTCGATTCTGAAAATTATTTAAGCAAAAGTTTGCACGTTTTTTTAAAAATTGTTTATATTTCAAAGTATTCCATGCAAAAACTCACTGATCGAAGCAGTACTCGTTAGGATGAAAGAATTCGTTAGATATCCGGAGATAAGGTGGATCACTCATGATTTTGATTTGTGGGTCTTCATACGAAACAGTCTTTCTCGTTTTCAAATCCGTGCGAAGCACTTTGACTGACCCTGGAGATTCTAGGGAGGATGAGTCCTCATTTTTATGGGGAACTTGAAAGAGAACCTTGAAACGACCTTTTTTGCAGTTTAGCTCTTTCCTTTTCAACCTGCATAACCGGATAAAAGAGTTAAACATTTTAGAGAACAATTTAAATATTTTATGTCAAATTCATTATGAAATTTCCTTACGGAAAAGTTTTTGTGACATTATCAGATGCGAATTGACCAGGAATGGTGACAGCCGTTTCCCCCGTGTCGTGAAGTCTCCCCGTACACTTATAAACGTCATAATTTGAACTAGTACTCGTGCTACTACTATTACTTTGAGGCAAGCAGTACTGGAAGTGAACACATAGGTAAAATGCAACTAGAAGCAACGATTTATCAATCCTTAACGACATGATTGCTTCATTAAGTTCACGAAATCACAGAAAATCCTATAGATCAACATGTCCCCTCATCAATTCACGTTTCTAACTTGACCTCTTCATTTAGACGATCCACTGCCAGTCATATTAAAGACATGCTGTCACAGAACTCACAGACACCCGAAACACATACTCTCTTTTGATGAGTTCACTTCCGCAATCAATAAAGAGTGATGTGATTTATAGTACCCCAAAATATACATATCACTTCACTTTCTGCTGCGACAAACTTGATCTCTGGTACATTTTCCTTGTTTGTTTAAAAATAGTATGTAACATGATGATCAGGTCAGAGATGAGTCAATCTTAATAAAACTGGACTCCTTCTATCCATGCTGATGTTGCTGCTGAAGATGAAGCACCAGTGCAGTCGAAGTGGTTAAAAGATAAAAACAAAAAGATGTTCCTTGGCAGAATATTGTTTTGTCTAAAGTACAACTTATCTACTCCAGTTGTGTCTAACTATTCCCTGTATCCTTCCTAATAAAGAGAAGAGTACATTATTCTAATTGGTGTTTCTCAAAAAGTGTCTAATTTCCCATGCAAATATCCTCATGAGTCGCACAAGATAATGTAAACACAGAGTGAAGCGAGTGTTCCCCAATGATATATGTTAATTAAGAATGTTTAGAGCACTAAAGCCTCATCATCACAACATTCACGATACTTGTTATATATGGTAGTTAACAAGCATGATCTTGGGTATGGGAAATGAAGTCTTTACTCACTCAATTTAGAAAAGTTGTTCTTCAGACCAAGAATTTATATGCATGATGCGGTGCGGTCTATATTATCTCTTTTGTGAAGTAGATTAAAACGCTGAAGCATGGGAACGTATTGCAACATGCAGATATACCTCATCCCATCACCAGCTCATCTCAAATAATATTTTTCATAAGAATAAACATGTTACTTCAACACTTCAGATTCAGTTTCATACTTTGTAGCACTACAAACCCAACATAATACGAGGCTTCTAAACTCCTAACCCAACAACCCAAGGCCAGAGTCCTAAATTCTATGTTACAACCTATTCATTCACGGATTCAATCCGTACGGCAAAACGATTACCAATCATGATCATAGGGACTTTCGTTCTATTCAATTCAATCACGCTTTCATGATCAAGTCTGAAAAATCTTGTTTTGCATGCACTGATCCTCAAAACTCGCTATTTTAGCAGAATTAAATGTGTTGGATGGAAAAAATTGATAAAAATTATTCCTGTTTCGTTCAAAGCATTACCCTGCCTGTCTGTCACGATGATGATGTGATGCGAAAATTCACATTCTTTCATTTGCATGACACATGAATCCTGATAAAATGGTATCAGGAAACACACACAAATGGCTTTAGTGGTTTTCTTGCCTGCTCTAGTAAGCAACTTTGTCAAGCGAAAGGAAAGAGTAGTCACAAAGACAGATCAAGCTTATTCGCCGATTTTATTGTGAATAGAACTTGCTGCATGTTTTGGATATGACAAAGATGGAGGATGAGATTGACCTTTTCAGATACTGCTTATAGGCAAGATTATTGGATTCTCAAGCATTTTGGCTTATAGGTGTACGGTGAGCGGAAGAATAGAAAGAAGGCAGAAGCGGCGAGTTTCTGAACACTTGTTCTCATTTGGAGCTGACTGGACGATTTCAAACAAGAAACAAGAGAATGCACTTTATTTTTCTGCAGTGCATGGAAACCTGTCAGCCCTAAATCTGTTCATCTCATTAGGTTATGATGTCAATTCTCCTAACGTAATATACTTGGACACACTCCATTGCACAGTGCATTATTAGAATTGGGGCAACGTGATCCAGATGTCATGACTGGCCACTGAAGCACGGAGCTGATGTCAATGCAAAAGATATTGATGGCACTTGCCAATTGATTTAGCGACCAAAAACTTCTTATAACTGGATATATAGATAATCGAACAGTTGAATATCTATCATCATTTTAAAAAAAGTACTAGCTAAACAAGCATCCATTTTTATCGTAATGACATGAACACATGAATGGTAAAATCGAAAATACATTATCCTTTCGTAGAGTAGCTTATCGTATTTATTGTTATATGAATAAAAGATAAAATGTATTAAACGCCTGATGATCTCGATTTATTATATAATAAACGCTATAATTACTTGTATTTCAAGACTCTCTAACTTCATGTACATTATGTACAACACAAGTTTTGACTTTTACGCTTACACTTTTTTGATACGTAATGATCATGACATTGCTCAAACAAATATGCATTATCATCTAATCCATTATTTTATACAAGAACTTAATACATACCTATGACTGTCTGTCTGTCCGAGGTTTAAAGTAAAGACTGTCTTTGTGAAACAACTAAAGCAGAGACAAAATGAGATGAATTGATATACGAAAGTCTTTCAAAACTAGTGTGAATATCTAAGATTCAGTTACATTGACATGGCTTCTACAGTATTGCTTTGTCATTTTTAATTTGCTGTGCCATGCAGTAAAAGTTATATCATTACTATAAGTAGCATACAGTAAACAGTGTAAATACGTATTTACTACAAGCCTATACTTATCTAGTATGTTTCTATATCGGTAAATGAAATGGTTACACCTGCCGGACCAGCTTAATAGTCAACTTATGCTAACAAAAGTAATTGCATAATAATTGATTGCATGAAGGTGTTCTGGCAATGATGCAATTTTCGTTTTTTACCAACATTTCTCTCAAGAGCCATGATATGGCCACAGTACAAATGGTTGTTGAAAGTATTGGTCACATGGATGTGTAGATTACAGATCAGTCATGTTATGTCCGTCAAATTGGGTGTTAGTTTAATAATCTGCAATAAACGTGTAGAAGTATTAGAGAGTACAACTAACTAGTAGTCCTAATTGGAATTCTGAATAGCGGAAATAGAAACTGATTTACAAAATGTCAAGTTCAAAGAAAATCAAAGAAAATGGAGAAAGCAACGGAGCAATTAAAGAGAATCCAGGCGGGGCATGTAGATCTGAACCTTTGCCGTTGTTGAAAAGTCTACTTTCCTTTGAGCCAGCTTTAATAGCTCATATGTGTGCTGCCATTCTTGCAATAATGACAGTTCAGGATGTACTTTTGGAGAAAGCTTGTCGAGTGAATCTTAAGTACTCTGATCAAGTATGTGATGCACTACAAGCTAGGTAAGGCATGAATACAAGCTTCTTTCTATGCATATTGTAATTAAGTACTGAATAAATAAAATTATTAAGGAACACAACTGGACTGGAAGAGCAAGAGCAGAAAGTTCAGTCACTAATGGCCCAAGTATTAGTATGG